>JASDQU010683294.1:63407-82176 GCA_032191745.1 Picea mariana
TTTGTAATAGAGCTCCGCTCTGCTATAGGTTTCCCCCTCAAAGAGGCAAGTGAACTTAGATTTCTATCAATGAAGGCATAATTGTTAATGTTATTATTCTCTATATTTTGTTGTTCCGTTGGTACATGATTTAATATTTTCTATTTCTTCTTTATATAATATATCTTGTACCTCGCAATTGGTATCATAGAACTTTCCTCTGCAGAAATTTTGGGATGAATTTTTTTGGGTAGAGATGTGTACTATCAACATATTTAAAGCACAAAGATCTATCGCTTTATGGGTAAAACTGTGACTGGGGAAAAATGCATGCAGGAAATATAGATGGTTTAAAGGGATACTTGAAAAAAAAATTCACCTTGTTAGAAACCTCTGTAACACCTATTAGTACCCCTTTGAATAATACCACATTAGACAACACCTGTACATAACCATCACTCCCATGTACCTTCATGTATATAGGGAGTCCCATAGGTCTCCTAAAACCAGCCATAGATTAGTCGATCAGTTGCTTGACTGCTATAACGACACCAAGAACAACATGCGGGAAGATACTCTCTAGTACTTGGGTAATTGGGTAATATGACTAAGGGTACGGTCGAGCCTCCTTAGTTGGTGCCTAGAGATATTGGGCCAAGTACTACCGTTCGACCCCACATGTATATTAGAAAGCTATAGAATATGGAAAACCCTTATTTTTAGGAACCCTAAAAACCCTAATCCTTTGGAATTGATTAGAACATAAAATAAATAGAAGGGGAATTTTGTTGCGCAAACCTGCCTCCTGCATCTAGAGTCCGAAATTCCTACACAATTTTCCCTATTAACAATTTGGGCATTTCTTCACTGCAGTATTCTTCAGGCCGGAGTATAACTCCACAGGAGTATAAAAAAAGTGTATAGTGGTCCTTCAAACACTCTTATTTGGGGCCTATCCCACTAGATTCCCCTCTCCATCTTGATCACAGTGGTACCCATCACTTATACAATTATTTATTTATTTATTATTATTTTTTCTATGGACCCACCAACCCTTCTTGTCACCCTTATTTGACACATATCACATTGAACTCTTCTATTTTCACTGATCATAATGGTACCCTTCACCAGTAACCTCTTTTCTATGCAGACCCACTAGCCCCATTCACTCTCTAATGGCCCAAACCCGCAACCAAGACTTTGATAGTCGCATCACTTCTTTGGACAAAATTGATGAGAAAATGAGGAAAGATATCCCTGACCTTAATTCCAACATTGCTACCATAAATTATCGTCTCCACCAACTTGACACCATCAATTTCCGACTCACTGCACTAAAATAATTTCCAATAGAAATGAATAAATTGAGAGAAATTTTTACACAATCCCAAGATCCTTTTTATTATGCACCACCTTATAATCCAAGAGGCAATGAATCCTCCCATTCCACGCCATTTCATTCAAGCCACTTTCAATGTGAACTACATATTTCCATAATTGAGGTAAACAAATTGGATGGCCCAGATCCCATTGGCTGGGTCACTCAAATGGAACATTATTTGTCCTCGATTGCATTACTGATGATTTGGCCAAACTTCATTACAATGTCCTCTATCTAGATCCTGAATGTTGGAAATGGTGTAAAAATTCACACCAAGGGTATGTTTCTTGGAAATAGTTTTTTGTTGATGTTTATGATCACTTTGACACTGACACCCACCATTTGGGCCATTTGACCAAGTTGAAACAATCTTGCACAGTGGAATACTTTATCTCCACCTTTGAGCACTTGGATTTCAAAATGGAGGGCATGTCAGATGCCTTCTCCATGGAATGCTTTATTGGTCGTCTGAAGGATTAAATAAGAGCCTAAGTCCCAATGGATCACTCCTATACTTGTTTTGACGCTACTAAACATGCCAAGGAAGTAAAACAAGTTGTATCCTCCAAAAATATAAAATCCTCCTTTGTTCCTTTCCTTAGAACCACCAATCCCACCCCTCCAACCACTCCTCTCAAGATCCATAAATTAACTCAAGCATAATATGGTTGAATTCCAACTCAAGGGTCTTTGCTATAATTGTGATGAAAAATATTTTCCAGGGAACAAGTATAAGAACAAAATATTTTTATGGCCATTTCTGCGGAGGATGTTGATGTTTTCCCCATGGAAGAGCTACCCCTAACCAATGATCTTAATCCACCAAGAGTTAAACTGTTGATTTCGCTAAACACCCTCACTGCCTTATCTGCTCTCCAAACCCTCAAGTTAATTGGCTACATTAATCATATGAAAGTCATCATCCTAGTTGACAGTGGCAACACCCATAATTTTATTCATCATTGCATTTCCCAACAAATCAATTACTATATCCATGCAGTAAAAAATTTCAAATCATGATTACCAATGGAGGTTTCATGGAACGTGGGGGGCGTTGTTAAAATGTGTACCTGCAAATTTGTCAATACCACTTGAAATATCATATGTTTTCTATCGACATGGGCGGTTGTGACATTGTGCTTGGTGTTGAATGGTTACACACTCTTGGCCCATCACCATGGATTTTAAGGACTTAATAATTCAATTCCAACAAGAGGGACAACATTATGAGTTCCAAGGCATCACACCAAGATCTCCTAAGATCATTGGTTCCCACATAATAAAAAAGCTACTAAAAAAGGGTCATTCTGAAATTATTTCCCAAATCCATTATATTCAAGCGTCAAAACACTCTCTGTGCATCCCAGCCTCCAATTTATACTCTCCCAACACCAAGTTGTTTTTAACAACCCCCCATGGAATTCCCCCTTCCCGTGGAATCCATGATCATTCCATCCCTCTAGTAGTGGGAAATTTCCCTCCCAATGTTCTCCCTCATCATCAACCCTTTTCCCAAAAAAATAAAATTGAGAAAAATTTTCAAGAATTGCTAGAAGTGGGTGTCATCCTCCCTAGTACTAGCCATTATTATTCTCTTGTATTCATGATACTCAAGAAAGAGGGAACATTGTGGATGTGTCTTGATTTTCTCACCCTCAACAAAGTCACATTCAAAGACAAATTTCCAATTCCTATAATCGATGACCTTTTGGATGAATTGAGTGGTTCTCAGTACTTTACCAAACTTGATCTTTGTTCTGACTACCACCATATACATATAAAAGAGGAATACATTCCCAAGGATGCATTTAGAACTCATGAGGGTAACTGTGAGTTCTTGGTCATGCCCTTTGGCCTATGTAATCCCCCCTCCACTTTCCAAAGTTTCATGAATCATGTATTCCATCCTTTCCTCTATTAATTTGTCTTAGTTTTATTTGATGATGTTCTCAACTATAGTAAAACTTGGAAATCCCATCTCCCCCATGTGGATCAAGTTCTACATCTACTATCTAAGCACAATTTTTTTCTCAAATAGTCTAAATGTGCTTTTGGAGCCTCTAAAGTTGAGTACCTGGGTCATATTGTCAACAGGGATGGTTTATGGGTGGATCCTAAGAAAATTGAATCTATGAAGGATTGGACTCACCTTATAAATATTAAAATATTGTGTGTTTTTTTGGGTTTAATGGGATATTATCATAAGTTTGTTCAGAATTATGGCAAAATCATAACTCCTCTCATTGCTCTCCTTAAAATGAATTCTTTCAGTTGGACTCTTGTATTCGTCACTCCTTCCATGCCTTGAAAGAGGCTATGTGCACGACTCCTGTTATGGCACTACTAGAATTCACCAAGACTTTTTTCCTAGAATGTGATGCTCTGGGGAAATAATTTTGGGTGGTCTTCATGCAAGATGGCCAACCTTTGGATTTCACTAGAAAACAACTTTCGGAGTGAAATTTGGGCCAATCAACCCATGAAAAGGAAATGCTGGCTATTCTACATGCAATGTATCTCTAGTGTCCTTATCGATTGGGGCAATGCTTCCAAATTAAAAGTGATCATCATAGCCTCAAGTATTTTCTGGAAAAAACAATCTCATTTTCAGAGTAAAAAAAATTGTTGACCAAGATGTTTAGATATGATTATGATATCATTTACAAGAAGGGAAACTAAAATGTGGTTGTTGATTCTCTTTCAAGGAAATATGGAGATGAAGGGTCCCTCTTTTCCCTCTCTTTCATTCTATCTGATTGGATTCAAGAAGTTCACCAGGAATGGTTGCAAGATCCCAAACTTTCTAGCTTGATCCAACAACTCCAACATGACTCTCAAGATTCTCTAGGGTACTCTTGGCACAATGATGAGCTTCACTATAAAGGTTACATGTATTTAAGAAAACAATCAAACTTTGAATCCATTGTGCTCTCTGAGGTTCATGCTTCCCCCATAGATGGGAATTTAGGTTTTACCAAAACCTATGAATGGTTCAAACATTCTTTTTTCTATAAAGGTATGAAATATGACATATTCACCTTTGTTGTTGAATGTGATACATGTCAACATAATAAGGGAGAAATCGTAAAATATCTAGGAACACTCGAACCGCTCTTGATCCCACCTACTATTTGGATGGATATTTCTATGGACTTCATTGTGGGCTTACCTAAATTGGGAAATAAGTCAATCATCATGGTTGTAGTAGATTGTCTTTCCAAGTATGCTCATTTATATGATCTTCAAAACCCATTCAATGTATCTACAATGGTTCAATTTTTTATGGATAACATCTTCAAATTCCATGGCATGCCTCATTATATTGTATCTGACCGAGATCCAACTTTCACCAACAAAATTTTGGCAAGAATTTTTAAGGATCCAAGGAACCCAATTGAATCTTAGCACCACCTATCATCCCTAGACCGATGGACAAATTGAAGCTATCAACAAGTGTTAGGAAACATATTTGCAGTGTTTTGTGTTCAACCAAAAAACTCAGTGGGCTCAGTGGTGACCCCTCGTTGAATGGTGATACAACACCTCTTTCCATACTGCCACTCTATGACTCCCTTTGAAGTGGTCTATGGGAAAAATCGATTATTGGTTCTCTCATACATGTCAGGTGTATCCAAGGTCTAGGAGGTTGAAAACACTCTTATATTCTACACGTCCATTCTCTGCACCCTCAAAGAAAATTTGGTCATGGCTCATAATTGCATGAAGAAACAATCAGATTAAGGTCATTCATAACATAAATTTGTTGAAGGGGACCATGTGTTTATTCGTTTGCAACCTTATAATAAAACTTCACTCAAATTTGAACACTGTCAGAAACTCACCCCAAAGTTGTATGGTTCTTATTCAACTCTCAAGCGAGTGGGGCCCGTGGCCTACTAGTTATCTATTCCTAGTCACTCTAATATCCATCCCCTTTTCCATGTCTCATGCTTAAATAAAGTGATTTGAAGTAAGTGATAGACTCAGACCAATCTCCCTGAGTTGGATGAAGAAGGATCCATTTGGTTGCAGCCACAAGAAGTCTTGGACCAACGTGAGTGTTGTCTCTGTTAGTGCACCATCAAGTAATTTTTTGTTCAGTGGAAGGATACACCACAAAGAAGATGCCATCTAGGATCCGATTACCATTCTAAAACAATTTCCCCATCTCAAGCCTTGAGGAAAAGGATTTTTTTCAAGAGGGAGGGCATTTTAGGGACCTAACCTCCCTAACCCCTCACATAGGTAGAATATTATATTTTCTATGTAATAAAGACTGACATAAGTAAGTAATGCCTATATAATAATGTGAATAAGTCTAATGTAAGAAGAATTAATAAAAGCTTTTGTTACTAGAAAGATCTTCCTCTAGAATTTTCTTTAGAAGATAGAATTAGTATAAATAGGAGTATAAGGCATGGGAAAGTCCTGTCTTGAGAATTATTATAATAGAGCTCTACTCCGCTAGATGTTTCCCCCTTGAAGAGGCAACTGAATTTGACTTTCTATCAATAAAGGTATCATTTTTGGTGTTATTATTCTCTATATTTTGTTGTTTTGTTGGTACATGCTTTAATATTTCTTGTTTATGCTTTATATAATACATTTGATACCTTACAAAAATTCCCAACAACTAGTTATTGGCATGTACAGATTGTGTGCACCTCATATGGTTTCTATGCGACTTGTGAGTGAGAGATAAATACTCAGGTAGAAGTGAACTTGCCCATGCACAAAGAAAACGTCTTAGACAAATAAGAAACCACCTAGGAAAAGAGAAAATCAACCATCAGGAAAATTAAAATCTAAACAGAGGGGGAGTCGACTCAATTGGTGAGAAACAACCTTATGCAACAATGTACCACTCAGTTGGCCTCCGTACGATGGTGTACGACCCTTGGGTGAGAAATAACATAACCAACCAGAAAAGTAAGCTAAGGGATGAGAGGGTGACCCTGTGTGTGAGTGGAAAGTGAAACTAGCAAAGAAACACAACCTATGGTTGAGTGAGAGGTTATGGAAGAGAGATAAATCCTTCAATAGCTCAGAGAATACCAATTTAACAACTCCACATTAATTTCAATAGATTTGGAATTGCAACCATTGATCTTAGGGATCCATTAAATGGAGATTTGTTGGCTTCTACAAAAAATGAATGGGAAAATGATTTCCGCGTGATGCTAGCAGAAATATGATAGATTGTTATTCCTTTCGATTCAAGATTCAACTACAAGAAACATTAAAACTCATATAAATCCATTCAAATACAAACAACGAAACAAGCAACAAAATATTCCCAACATAATGAATTCACATAGATTGCACTTGACAAACACACATATGTTGGTTGTGGAGCCTGATTATCTTCTTGATTCAGAGGTCTTTGTTTTTAGCTATGTTTATACCCCATGAAGACTTTAAACCCCAGAAGAATGTACACTCCTCCACGCGGGGGAGTGAAAGGGGGGGTTACCCCCCTATGGAGTTTTGGGCCAAGCGGGCCCCCGAAGGAAAAATTTCCTTGTAAATGTATATTGTAATTTCATAGTAAATATGGACCATTCATTATAGGGTCGCAGATCTGACGATATAAGTTATATTAGGGTTTTTTTCCCTAGAAGGCAACCCTATTTTATGAGGGAAATGTATTGTGGCTATGTATCATTGTGAATATTGTATTCTGAGTGAGGAGACTGTGAGAGAAAGAAGATGAAGTTACAACGGGTGTGTTGTAGGTTGTATCCCTTCACTTGCTGGATAATAATAAAGGAAGGACCTGACAATTTCTCTGGTGGATGTAGCCCACACTAGGTGAACCAAGTATATCTGTGTCTCTATTGTATTGTGTATCTTCTGTGTTTTATTTCCTCATTTGTTTTATTTTATTGCTCCGCGATCCTTTTTTTCTAACAACTGGTATTATAGCAAAATGTAACTCGTAGGAAAAGAGGGTTCCTAGTTCGAGTGGGAGCAATGGCGGAAGATGAAAATGGGTTGAGAAATTTAACGGCCAAAACTACCAGTTATGGAAGATGCAGATGGAAGATTATTTATATTAGAAGGATCTATTCCTACCATTGGGTGTAATAACAAAGACGTCGATGGCCATGAAGGATGAAGAATGGGAGGTTCTTGACAGAAAGGCACTAGGAACGATATGGATAAGCTTGGAAGCATCAATGGCTTTCAATATTTCGAAAGAAAAGACAACGAAGGAGCTGATGGACACATTGGATAAATTGTATGAAAAACCCTCGACATCCAATAAGGTATTTCTAATGAAGATATTATTTAATATGAAGATGTCAGAAGGTGGGTTTGTTGCAGATCATTTAAATGAATTTAATACGGTTACTGTTATCACATACAGTTTCGTAGGGTCACAATTGACAACCATAGGTGCAGGAAAGCAGGTGAGTTCATTTTGCAACAACAAAAATCCACTGTGCATTTCAATTTGGTATCATCTCTAGACACAGTTGGAAGGTTTCCAAAGTTGGCGGACGGTTAAAACTTTGGCGTGGGCACTAAAATAACTGGTGCGCCCAGATCACAGATCACGATCGGATCGATGACCGCTAATCATTTCGGCGCCACAAGCTGTGCAGGCGTTAAAATATGAAGGGAGGGCCAAAATCTAAACCACGGTATTGTGGGGAGGCTACCTGGCAGAAAGTGATGCATTTCAGGCCCGAAAGTGGTGTGGGACCAAACCTCTTTCGAAGGCCCCAAAATCATGTGCTCTTACAGGGCCGTATCAAACAATAGCACATGGCCTCCCCCTAATAGAAAAATCACATCTCGATCCCAAGGAGGTTTCAGCCAATGATCAAGGATTGACTTTTGCGGCCTCGAATACACCTTCTTATTCAACGCCCAATCCATGAGTGACACGTGGTCATCCCCTAATCGTCTAGCTGCGCTCCGATCCTAAGGAGGATTCAGTTAATTAAAAAGGACCGGTAGCTGAAATCTCATCTCAATCCATAAATAGAAGGCATGAAAGCTATAGTCGAGGAGACAAAGTTGTCAGCCCGAGGTACCATGATGGAATTTTTCTTCTTACAGACCCATACTGATATGAGCTTGCGTTTGACAGGAGGAAACACGCACATTCTGACAGAAGGATGCGCAGATGAAAGCTTTGAATGGGATGGCCAAATCACACTCCTGGCAGTTGTGGACTGATTTGATTATAAATAGATCAGTTTAGGATTTTGTATGGGGGGTGTTTTCAGAGGCTAGAGAGCCGAGAGAGTTTTAGGAGTAGGGCTCTGTATTTTTTAGTTTGTAAGCCCGAGGGATTGGATTGTAAATATTATGTTATTGAAGATTCCTTTGAGTTGTTTTTATTAGATTGTCTTCTTAGTTTACATGTTGTTCTATTTTTCTTGTCTGGATGTAACATCTTTGATCTATGGATTCCTGAGGCAGTAGAGGATCTGCTGTCATCTTTCCCATGTTTCATCGTTTATCACTCAGATGCTTGTTGTTTTTCTTCTTGTTTGGATGTAGCATCTTTGATCTATGGATTCATGAGGCGGTAGAGGATCTGTTGTCATCTTGCCCATGTTTTATCATTTATCACTCAAACGCTTGTTGTTTTTCTTCTTGTTTGGATGTAGCATCCTTGATCTATGGATTCCTGAGGTGGTAGAGGATCTGCTGTCATCTTGCCCATGTTTCATCATTTATCACTCATATGCTTGTTATTTTTCTTCTTGTTTGGATGTAGCATCTTTGATCTATGGATTCCTGAGGCGGTAGAGGATCTGCTGTCATCTTGCCCATGTTTAATCATTTATCACTCAGACGCTTGTTGTTTTTCTTCTTGTCTGGATATAACATCTCTATGATCTATGGATTCTTGAGGCGATAGAGAATCTTCTATCATCTTTCCCATCTTTCATGGTTCATCACTCAAACATTTTCTGTTTTTCTTCTCGTCTGGAGGTAGCATCTTTGATCTATGGATTCCTGAGGCGATAGAGGAGCTGCTGTCATATTGCCCATCTTTCATGGTTAATCACTCAAACATTTTTTGTCTTCCTTCTTCCCATCACCACTTAAATCCTTTTTCTGATAGGCAGTTTAAATGCCTTCATTAATCACAATACTTATGACTCCATTGCCTAACGGTTTAGGATTGATCTGCAACAACCTCTGTTATCTTTTCCTTTCTTTGCAGTCTTGTTGATCCACCTACCCAAACCATTTTAATCCATTTTACTTTTTGATGGCTATTGGGCTTATCCTCTTGCAGTTATAGGGTGACCCTTGGTGCTAACAATTACTTATCAACGAAGTTCTGTAAAAGTGGACTTTGATGATGAGGTTAGGGCTCTTCTAATATTGTGCTCATTGCCAGAAAGATGGAACGGTTTGGTCATGGATGTAAGTAACTCTGTCTTTGGTTCAAACACTTTAAAATTTGACGATGTTGTTGGTTTTATCCTTAGTGAGGAAATTTGATGTAAAAGCACAGGTGAAACATCAGGTAATGCGTTAAACATGGACAATAGGGAAAGACAAAAGGATAGAGAAAAGGGATCAGGGAATCACGGGAATTATAAGAAGGGAAGATCCAAATCCAGATTTGGAAAGATAGAGTGATGGAATTGTGGGAATTAAGGACATTCGAAGAAAGACTGTAGAGCTCCAAAGAAACAAAGAGATGGATATCAGGAGAAAAATCAGGAAGAAAATGTAATAGGTGATGTGTTACAAGATGCTTTGATTCTTTCTATAGATAATATCTCTGAGTCTTGGGTAGTAGATTTAGGGGCTTCATTTCATGCCACACCCCATAGGAAATTTTTTCTAGATTATGTTCAAGGTGATTTTGGACAGGTTTATTTGGGTGATGATGCACCATGAAAAATTGTTGGAATGGGAAAGGTAAAAATAAAGCAAATCAATGGAAACCAATGGTTGTTGAAAGAGGTAAGACATGTTCCAGATCTAAGGAAAAATCTAATTTCAACAGGGCAGTTGGTAAGTGAAGTTTGTATATCCATATTTACAGATAAGATGTGGAAGGTCACCAAATGATCATTGGTGATAACAAAAGGAGAGAAAGTAGGCACATTGTATTTATGTACTGGTAATACTGACTCTTCTATCTCTTTAGCTTCTACAGGAGTGTATACAACAATGTGGAATCATATGCTTGGACACATGAGTGAGAAGGGGATGCATATACTTCACAAAATAAATTTGTTGCTAGATCTTAAACAAAATGATTTAGATTTATGTGAGCATTGTGTTTATGGAAAACATAAGAGAGTCAAATTTCTCAGAGTCGGAAAAGAAAAGAAGAGTGAAAGGTTAGAGCTTGTGCATACAGAGGTATGGGGACCAACTCAGGTATCATCTCTTGGTGGCTCTCCTTATTATGTTACTTTTATTGATGATGCAACTAGAAAAACTTGGGTTTATTGCATTCGACAAAAATATGATGTTTTTGATACTTTTAAGAAGTGGAAAGATTTGGTGAAGAATGAGACAGGAAAAAGGTTGAAGTGTCTCAGATCAGAAAATGAAGGTGAATATTGAAACACGGAGTTTGATAATTATTGTTCATACCATGGAATTTGTAGAGAGAAGACAGTTCCAGGAACACCACAAGAAAATGGTGTGTCAGAAAGGATGAACATGACAATCATGGAGTGTGCAAGGAGTATGAGATCGCATGTTGGTTTGAACTTACAGTTATGGGAAAATTTTGTAGATATTGTTGTTTACTTAATAAACAAAGTACCTTCAAGCTATTTGGATGGTAGAATTCCAGAGGAGGCATGAACAGATAAAAAGGTAAACTATTATTTTTTGAAGACTTTCAGTTGTGAATCATTTGTCCATATTGATAAAGAAAATAGAACAAAGCTTGAGGCAAAATCCAAGAAGTGTACCTTTATTGGATACAGTGTTAATGATTTTGGTTATGCTTATGGGATTATGAAAATAACAAAATCATTAGGAGTAGAGATGTCATATTCAATGAGAAGGTCATGTACAAAGATCAGTTGCAAGGAAAGAAACAGGAAAAAGAAAAACTAGAATACATAGTGCTTGAGGAGATCACTGAAAAAGAAATTCCAAAGCTACAAAAAAATCTAAATGTACAACAACAGGTACCTCAAAATCCTGCCAGTGTTGTTAGAAGATCTACCAGGTTAAGTAGACCCCCTGAACGATGCTCTCCTTCATTGTATTATTTATTGTTGACTGATTCTGGTGAACCAGAATGTTATGAAGAGGTAATGTAGGTAGACACCAAAAAGAAGTGGGAGCAATGCATGAAAGAGGAAACAGATTCCTTGGTAAATAACCAGATTTGGGACTTAGTTCAGTTGCCTGCAGGAAAAAGAGCATTGCAGAATAAATGGTTTTACAAGTTGACGGAAGAAGATAGAGGAAAAAAGCGGTACAATGCTAGACTTGTTGTAAAGGGGTTTGCACAAAAGAAAGGTATATATTTTGATGAAATATTTTCTCTTGTTGTTAAAATGACCTCAATTAGGACTATTTTAAGTCTTGTGGCAGTAGAATATTTGCATCTTGAACAGTTAGATGTAAAAATAACTTTTCTCCATGGGGATTTGGAGGAATATATTTATATGCAACAACCACAGGGGTATGAGGTCAAAGGGAATGATAATTTGATATGCGGGTTGAAGAAGAGCTTGTATGGCCTAAAGAAAGCTCCAAGGCAGTGGTATTTGAAGTTTGACAGGTTTATAACAGAACAAGGTTATAATAGATGTCATTCTGGTCACTGTGTTTATTTTAAAAAGCTAGAAAATGGAAACTATATTATCTTGTTATTGTATGTAGATGACATGCTGGTTGCAGGGTATAATATGAAGGATATAAATGTGCTCAAGAATAACTTAGCTAATTCATTTTCAATGAAGGAATTGAGTGCCACAAAGAAAATCCTTGGTATGCGAATACCAAGAGACATGAAAAATCACAAATTGACATTGTCTCAGGGTGAGTACATAGAGAAGGTGTTGGAGAGGTTTAGAATGCAGAATGAAAAACCATTTAGTACACCTTTGGCCAACCATTTCAAATTAACTAAGGAAATGAATTCAAGACATAGGAGGAGATAGAATACATGTCCAAGGTCCCTTATTCATCAACAGTTGGTAGTTTGATGTATGAGATGGTTTGTACAAGACTAGATATTGCAAATGCAGTGGGAGTTGTGAGCAAGTATATGAACAATCTAGGTAAAGAACATTGTGAGGCAATAAAGTGGATTCTCTTGTATTTGAGAGGTATTGCTACTCATGCATTATGTTTTGGAGGTTCATACATTGTCCTATAGGGATATGTTGATTCAGATATGGCAGGTGATAAAGATAGTAAGAGGAGCACCACCGGGTTTGTTTTTACTATAGGTGGAACAAAAATAAGTTGGATTTCGAAAATGCAAAAGGTTGTTGCACTTTCAACAACAAAATCAGAGTATGTTGCTGCTACAAAGGTTAGTAAATAAATTATTTGGTTACATAGGTTTATGGAGGAATTTGGAAAGAAGAAGGAGAATAACATGTTGTACTATGACAGTGAGAGTGCCATTCATCTTGCAAATAAATCAACCTTCCATTTGAAGACTAAGAATATACAACCCATGTACCATTTCATATGATCCATCTTGGAAGATGGATATTTGAAGTTGGGAAAGATACACACTAGCTAGAATCCTGCAAACATGTTAACTAAGGGAGTAACCAGAGAGAAACTGAGTTCCTACTTAGTTTCAGTTGGTATTCAAGCATGAAGATGAAGATGAGAAATTTTCCAGGTCCAAGAAGGATCATAGTCCAACAAATACAATAGCAATGGAGTTGTTGAGATCAGTTTCCAAGTGGGAGATTGTTGGTTGTGGAGCCTGATTATCTTCCTGATTTATAGGTCTTTGTTTTCAGCTGTGTTTATACCCCATGAAGACTTTACACCCCAGAAGAATGTACACTCCTCCACGCGGGGGAGTGCAGGGGGGGTTCGGGGGCGAAGCCCCGGAAGGAAAAATTTCCTTGTAAATGTATATTTAATTTCATAGTAAATCTGGGTTGTTCATTATAAGGTCGTAGATCTAACGATAGAAGTTATGTTGGGTTTTTTTTCCCTAGAAGGAAACCCTCTTTTATGAGGGAAATTTATTGCGGCTATGTATCATTATGAATATTGTATTTTGATTGAGGAGACTGTGAAAGAAAGAAGAGGAAGTTACAACAGGTATGTTGTAGGTTATATCCCTTCACTTGCTGGATAATAATAAAGGAAGGACCTGGCAATTTCTCTGGTGGACGTAGCCCACACTGGGTGAACCATGTATATCTGTGTCTCTATTGTATTGTGTATCTTCTATGTTTTATTTACGCATTTGTTTTATTTTATTGCTCCATGATCCTGTTTTTATAACAAAATAAATATCCAAGAATTCATACAACCATTTAACCACTCCATAAGACAAATAGTTTCCTTGGAACCCAAATGAGAGAACCAGCTTTTAATGGGGCTCAATATTTTATTTGGCTATATTTGGTTACAATGCATTCTTGGCTTGTTGTCCATTCTCCTCCCCTTGGACAAAAAGACCCTTTGAGAAAGAAATTGATGATAGAAATAGGGAGAGTTGGGGTAATGGGAAGGGAAACATGTTGACCTTTTGTTTCCCATTCCTCACTCTTTTCTCTCCTTTATTATTTTTTTCTCATTTCATTAAATTCTCATTTTTTCCTCACATTTTCATTTTTGCCTTATTTGAATTTACATTTACTTGTATTTAAGATAGTTTAGACAACCTTCACAAGTTGTAGAATTATCTTGTGAGTATCGAGTCTTACCCATTCATTTGGTTCGGATCACTTTGTGGTGAATTTCTCTATTGCATTGTGATTTTCTACTTATGAGTTTTTAAATAGTTGCTACGTAATTTTAATGGCTATTGTATTTACTTATTGAGATGAGATTTAATTCTTAGTTGTAGTGTTGGTGGTTTCTTTCATAGTTATAACTTTTATGAGTAAATGAATAACTCTAAAAACTTAGTATCCTCCTTCGTTCATCCATTTTTGAGATGCAAGATCAATGGCTAAGATAACATGGCTATTAAAATGGTGTAGGGAGTTTCTAATTCATAATTTCTTGTTAAATTAACTATTGGAAGTAAGAAATTTCCACTATGGTTTTCCATGGCTTCCATGAGTTTTCCGTTGGGTTTTAGAGGCTCATTTGGTTTCTTGTATACTTTTGGGGGCCAATATACAACCCATGACACACTAGGAAGTCATCCAATATCCATATGACAATTCTTAGTGTCTAGGAGGCCATGCATGTCATTTTCTCACTAGTAGAGGGTGATACATGGGTTGTACATGTTGTACAACTATTTCCATGGTCGTCCTGCTCCATGGGGGTCACCCCTCCTTGTTTAGCATGTGGAGTGGTGAAGGTAGCTAATTGGGTGAGCCTTTAGTTGATTGGACAACGATCACTTGTTTTTTTTTTTGTCCTTGGAACATTTCTGACATGAACTCATAATTCAAACTTTAGTTTCTTTTTAAAAATTTTCACATGGGTTAGTGTATGCACTACAAGGAAAAGACCTTGTAGCAGAGGTTATAGCGAAGGTTTTTAGCGTTACAAAATTGGAAAAATTTGTCAAAAAAACCTCCGCTAAAACATTTGTTTTTGGTAGCGGATGTTTTTGCAGAGATTATAAGGGAAATTCATTATAACTAAAAAAATCTGGGCGACCGAAGGCTTTAGCAGATGATTTTATGGGTGGTGCACTTCATGGTGTATACGCACCAGTGCATTCTCAAACTTAAAGTACCGGTGCTTACATTTCACCGAAAGCACCAGGGTAGTCAAAAAAATATTGGGGCACTGGTGCTCTTCTAAATAATAATGCAACGAAACTTTAATAATAATAATACACCAGTCGAATCTATGATACCATGCACCGGTGCGTTACATGAAAAGCTCGACCGGTTCATGAAATTTAGAATGCACTGATGCAGAAATCTGATACAGAAGAATCGATGCATCCTTTTAATTAAACGCACCCGAAGGCTGATTTTTATTATTACAATCATTGTGTTAAAATAGTGTTACGATCAGTGTTGGTTCATTGTATTACAACACCAGTGCACATTTTATTACAACATCGATGCTTTTTAGCATTAAACGTACCAGTGTTCATTTTCTCTTTTTAGAAACATCGACTTGCCATAGTGCAATTATTGTTATTTTTTAATTTCATTGTTCATAAAAAAATTGACATATATCTTATAGTATTCATATAAATTAAAATTTGAGTAGTGCATTTGGATATGATGTTTGTATTAATTTGTTATATCATTAGATTTCACATCTTTTCATTATAATATTTAATCATCCATATATTTAATCAATGATGTGACATTTCACAACGACATTGGACAACACAATAGGATAAAATAAAATGTATTTTATTATATATTAATAAGAGGCTCTTTGTCATACAAAATGGGACACTTATTGGTAATCCCTTGTCTTTCAATTGGGACACTATGTCCATTACATTAAACAAAAAGTCTGATTTTCACAGACAATTCTTTCAAAAAACACAACAATTTGCATTGATATCCAAATATATTGATCATCATTCTTCTTTGGAAATGTTGTTAGTGCGCGAGCTACTTCCATGACTTGAATTATTTGGCCAAATGTTTTGTTGATTTCCTCGATTGTTTTCCTCTTCTTCAAGTTCCATATAAAAAAATAAAAATAAAGTGTAATGAGTGTATCTACATTGGTGAGAATAATGAAAATTGAAATAAATAATATACATGAATGTAAATTGAAAAGAAACGTACCATACAAAGAATTGAGTCCCGAATGATACACATTATTTCAAAACTAAATCTCATGCCTTCTGTCAACAACTCTTATGTTGACATAGTGTCTTTCAATTGGGACACTATGTCCATTACATTAAACAAAAAGTCTGATTTTCACAGACAATTATTTCAAAAAACACAACAATTTGCATTGATATCCAAATATATTGATCACCATTCTTCGTTGGAACTGTTGTTAGTTCTCGAGCTACTTCCATGACTTGGATTATTTGGCCAAATGTTTTGTTGATTTCCTCGATTGTTTTCCTCTTTTTCAAGTTCCATATAAAAAAAATAAAAATAAAGTGTAATGAGTGTATCTACATTGGTGAGAATAATGAAAATTGAAATAAATAATATACATGAATGTAAATTGAAAAACAACGTATCATACAAAGAATTGAGTCCCGAATGATACACATTATTTCAAAACTAAATCTCATGCCTTATGTCAACAACTCTTCTGTTAACACATTTCCATATTTGTTTCCTGCAAGTTTTGAACCCCATAATAAATCATAGATGTAATATAAAAGATTTTTTTTTGTTCCATTAATTATAAAATGAGAGAAGTAAAACAACATAGATACTTACAAATTCCACAATTAATTTTTGATATGCCAACATATACTCACAACCCATACTTAACCCAATGTCAATCAATTCTTTTGATGACTCTTCTTTGTATGTTAGCACCTATTTCAATTAATTTAAGGATGGATGTTGTAAAACAACTTAAAATATACATAAATGAAATATTAAGTTGTTATAAGGAAATACCAATTACTCACAAACTTTGCTATCAACCCTTTCCTTCCTTGTTGTCGTGTTTTATGTGCTGAATGGGTTCCATTTTGTTTTCTTTTCTGCAAGAAAATACTCGAAAAATAATGTTTAATGCTAAATTATTTATTTATATGTACCTAATCTAAAAATTCAATGATTTCATACATTTGAAGCACATTGTTGTTGAGATGTCTCCTCCCGCGATGCAATTATGTTTATTTTTTTGACCATCTTCTTGTACACTTTTTTGGACATTCATACTGACATATTTCAGATATAAGCTCGTTGATCCTTTGGGATTTTCATAATCTTACTGAAAAAAGTAACATGATAATAAACTATTTTTATATTGATGTACGAAAACTAAATATTACAAAATTGATATTAATAAAGGAATGTTTTGTAGTAATATATACATATTTTAGAAAAGCATTTTTAGGAATATTACTTTTTGAATGATTTTTTTGTTGTTGTTGTATGTTTTTTTTATTGCAAGACTGACATGTCTCATTGAGTATTTCTATGGAAATGCTTCCTGTAGTTTATATATAACCTGGTTCTTGAAATCATTGGATTGATTTCTGTATTGTAAGTGGAAAGTAAATCTATACGTTCATTCCACTATATCCCTCATAGTTTTGTAAAAGTTTTCCCCCCTTTCCTTAACCTCCAACACCACTCCAGATGAGCTAAGGATCGATTCATCATCATTTACATCTTCTGTAATTTTTATTTTCTTAGGACGACATTACGTTCCTTCGTTGTTGGTCCATGTAGAACATTAAACATTTGTGAATTAATGGATTCTTTGAAACATGTTATCTAATATTCTTAAGTATATTATTTATGAAAATTTAAAAAAGAACTCATATTGAACAATATTTTTTCATTCACTTGATTCAACCTTTTGCAATTTTTTCCATCAAGCTTTTACACTCTTCTTCACTTAGATCACAAAGAATCTTATCGAGTTTCCTCATTTTGTGTCTCTGCATGACCACTAACCAATACATATGATTTAAAACTACATATAGTTCAAAAATATTAATTTTGTATAGAATTTACAAAGAACTTTCATTTTTTTATTTTTTGGATGTGTTATCACTGTGCCGATCATAATTTTTGTTACTTGAACTATTCTCACACTTTTTTTTTATCAATATACAACCTGTACCATTCAATACAAAATCCATTAAATATATTTTATAAATAAATCACATAATTTTCAGCTAAAAAAAATCTGGTTTCTTGTTCACTTTAATAATATGAAAGCACTAGTGTGTTCAATACAGGAAACACACTGACAATATTTTTATTTTTATTTTAAATAATACTTTAAATTACAATGATGTGATATGTATTGATAACAACACCGTGACTAGAGTAAAAAAACAAAACAAAAAAATACCATGAACGAAAAAACAATTGAAAACAATTACACATTGATGAACGAATTTTGTTTTTGAAATTATGTTATATAATTTCCGGTCCACTTTATCAGTAAGTGCACCAGTGCGTTATAGTCGAATCGACGCACCAATAACTAGAATTTGTTTTTAAAAAAATGTGATAGGGCCGAGAGGGTTTGGATCTGATGCAATAAGTGGTCCCCTTACATCACATGCCAAATTCCTTATATATAGAAACACAAACCTATTAAATCTAAAATGCCTAAAATGAAAATCCCTAATTATGAAGTGATAGAGAGAGTTAAACCCTAAGG
>JASDQU010683294.1:85529-96919 GCA_032191745.1 Picea mariana
TCAACAATTGATTGACAACAGTCTGGAGGGAGGCCAATCAATTGTTGAACCGCCCTATGGGTACTTCTTCATCCGCAAAAACCCAATGTTGTTGATTCCTCTCAGTATCTGCATTTTCACTCGAACTCCTTTCATCGTGAACATCATCTTCCCTGCGTAGAGGTCAATAAATTTGATGGATCTGATCCTACAGGTTGGGTCACTCAAATGGAGCATTATTTTTCTCTGCATGGTATTACTGACGAGTTGGCCAAACTTCACTATGTTGTTCTCTATCTAGATCCTGAATGTTGGCAATGGTGGCAATGGCAAAAAAAATCATGTCAGGGGTATATTGCCTAGACCTAGTTTGTTGTGTAGCTCTATGCCTGCTTTGATATTGATACCCACTATCTAGGTCATTTGACCAAGTTGAAACAGTCAGCCATAGTGGAATACTTCATCATTTCTTTTGAGCATTTGGCCTTTCGAACAAAGGGCATGTCAGATGATTTCTTTTGTGAATGCTTTATCAGTGGTATCAAGGATGAAATCTGATCCCAAGTTCTCATGACCCTCCCTCCCACTTGGTTGGAAGCTACTCAATGTTCTAAAGAGACCCAACAAGTTGTTTTTTCCCAGAAAAAAAAAACCCCTTTTGTTCCTCGCCCTCGACCCGCTAATCCTAACCCCCCTGTTACTCCCCTAAAGGTCCAAAAACTAACTCGGGCTAAAATGGTTGAATGCCAACTGAAGGGTCTTTGTTATAATTGTGATGAGAAATATTTTTGGGGGCACAAGTGTAAGGAACAAAAACTATTTATGGCCATCTCATAATATGTTCCTGAAGAGGATGTGACTATTCCCCTTGTTGAAGATCCCTCCCTTCCCGATGCCACCCAAGAACCGATTGACCCACTTGAATTTGACCCACTTATTTCCTTGCATACCCTCACTGGCTTCTCACCCCCCCAAACTCTCAATCTCATTGGCTACGTTAAGCATAGGAAGTTCATCATCCTTGTTGATAGTGGTAGCACCCACAATTTTATCCATCATTGCATTGCCCAGGAAACCAATTTCTATATTCGTGTTGTCAATAATTTTCAAATTGTGATAGCCAATGATGGGTCCATGAAATGTGGTGGGCGGTGTGAAAATGTTTGTCTTCAAATTGGACATTACCAACTGAAATCTCATATGTTTTCCATTGACATGGGAGGTTGTCACATTTTGCTAGGTGTTGAATGGTTACGCACTTTAGGTCCCATTCTTATGGATTTTAAGGAATTAACCATGCAATTCCAACAGGAAGGACAAAATTATAAATTCCAAGGTCTCACAATAGGTTCTCCTGATATCATTAGTTCCCACTTTGGTATCATTGCTCAACTCCATTCTATTCAAGCCGTTGAGACACCCTTTGTGCATCCTGACCTCCAAGCTATCCTTTCCAAACATCAAGTTGTTTTTTTCCACCCCTCGAGGCCTTCCTCCTTCTCGTGGTGTTCATGATCATTCCATTCCCCTTGTTCTTGGCAGTCTTCCTCCCAATGTTCTCCCTTATCACCACCCCTTTTCCCAAAATAATGAAATTGAGAAAATCGTGCGGGAATTGCTTCAAGAATGTGTTATCTGCCCTAGTACTAGCCCTTATTCTTCCCATGTGGTCATGGTACTTAATAAAGAAGGTACTTGGTGCAGGTTTCATGACTTTCATGCCCTCAATAAGCTCGCCATCAAGGACAAGTTACAAATTCCTGTCATTGATGATCTCTTGGATGAGTTGAGTGGTGCTCAATACTTCACTAAACTTGATCTGTGTTCTGGCTACCACTAGATACGTATGCAAGAAGCTAACATACCTAAGACTGCCTTTCGAACTCATGAGGGTCACTATGAGTTTTTGGCCATTCCCTTTGGCTTGTGTAATTCCCCCTCCACCTTCCAAAGCCTCATGAATCATGTCTTCTGTCCTTTTCTCTGTCATTTTGTCTTAGTTTTCTTTGATGATATTCTCATCTATAGTAAAACTTGGCAATCTCACCTTTCCCATGTGGATCAAATTCTCCATCTACTTTCGCAGCACCAACTTTTCCTTAAACAATCTAAATGTGCTTTTGGCACCTTAGAAGTGGAGTACTTGGGTCATCTTGTTGGCAAGGCCGATGTCAGGTTGGATCCTAAAAAGATTGAAACTATGCAATATTGGCCTCACCCAAAGACTCTCAAACTCTTGCGTGGATTTTTGGGTTTAATAGGTTATTATCGCAAGTTTGTTAAGAATTATGGCAAGATTGTGGCACCTCTCACTGCTCTCCTTAAAAAGAATTCTTTCACTTGGACTCCAACAGCTGCTCAGGATTTTCAAACCTTGAAGATGGCCATGTGCACCACTCTAGTCCTAGCCCTTCCTGATTTCATAAAGACCTTTTTCCTGGAATGTGATGCTTCCAGGAAAGGAATTGTCATTGTCCTTATACAAGAGGGTCGACCTTTGACCTTTACCAGCAAACAACTATCAGAGTGAAATTTGGGAAAATCAATCTATGAAAAGGAAATGTTGGCTATTTTGCATGATGTGGATCTTTAGCACCCATATCTATTGGAGAAACACTTCCAAATTAAGACAGATCATCAAAGTCTCAAGTATTTTCTGGAACAACGCCTTCCCTCCCCCGAGCAAAAAAAATGGGTGACTAATCTCTTTGGATATGATTATGACATCATTTACAAAAAATGAAAAGACAATGTGGTTGTTGATGCACTTTTCAGAAAATATGAAGATGAAGGGTCCCATTTTTCTCTCTCTTTCATTGTACCAGATTGGCTCCAAGTTGTTCCCCGGGAAAGGCTACAAGATCCCAAAAGTTCACATCTTATACAACAATTGCAATCCAATTCTCCAGCCTCCCCAGGGTACTCTTGGCTCAATGATGAGCTTCGATACAAAGGTTGTTTGTATTTAAGCACACAATAAAAACTTAAATCCACAGTACTTTCTGAGCTTCATGCTACACCCACAGCTGGGAATTCAGGGTTTACCAAAACCTATGACTGGGTCAAATGTTCTTTTTTCTGGGATAGTATGAAACAGGACGTTCATAATTTTGTGGCTGAATTTGATGTGTATCAACGCAACAAGGGTGAAATAGTCAAACTTCCTGGTACACTACAACCGCTTCCGATTCCACCTACTATTTGGTGGGATATCTCTATGGATTTTATGATAGGCTTACCTAAATCGGACAATAAATTAATTAGTCATCATGGTGGTAGTTGATCGTCTTTCCAAGTATGCTCATTTATGTGCTCTTCAACACCCATTTATAGCATTCATTGTGGCTCAACTTTTCATGGATCAGGTCTTCAAGATTTATGGCATGCCACATTCTATTGTTTCTAATCATGACCCAACTTTCACCAGCAATTTTTGGCAAGAACTATTCAAGCTCCAAGGCACCCAATTGCATCTCAACACAGCTTATCATCCCCAGACTGATGGTCAAACTAAAGTGGTCAACAATTGTTTGGAAACATATTTGAGGTGTTTTGCATCAGAAAGGAAAAATCGATGGGCTTAATGGTTACCACTAGTTGAATGGTGGTAAAACACTTCTTACCATATAACTACCCGCATGACCCCTTTTGACGCAGTCTATGGACAAAAGCCACCTTTAATTCTCTCATATTTTCCAGGTGTCTCGAAGGTCTGGGCAGTTGACCAAACGCTTACAGTTCGAGAGGATATTCTTTGTACCCTCAAAGAGAATTTGTTCATGGCCCATAATCACATGAAGAAACAAGCAGATCAAGGTCGCTCTGAACGTCAATTTGTAGAAGGGGATAAGGTGTTTCTTCGCCTACAACCTTACAAGAAAAATTCCCTCAAGGCCGACTATTGTCAGAAACTGGCGCCCAAATTTTATGGTCCTTATACAGTTCTCAAGCGTGTGGGACAGGTGGCCTATCAGTTAGTTTTGTCCAGTCATTCTAAGCTCCATCCTATTTTTCATGTTTCCTGCTTAAAGAAGGTGATTGGCACTAAGTGCCAAACTCAAACCAACCTTCCTGAGTTGGATGAAGAAGGCTCCATTTGGCTACAACCACAAGCAGTTGTGGACCAACGTGAGCATTGTCTGTGTCAGCGAACCATCAAGAAAGTGTTAGTCCAGTGGAAAGATACAACTCCAACATATGCCACTTGGGAACCATCTACTATTCTACAGCAATTTCCTCATCTCAAGCCTTTAGGACAAGGTTGTTTTTAAGGGGGAGGACATGTTAGGGACCTAACCCCTCACATAGGTAGAATAGTATATTTCCATGTAATAAATGTCAATATTAATAAGGCCTAGCAATAAGGAAGAATAAGTCCAATGTAAGAAGACCTAATAAAATATTTCACTTCTAGAAGGATCTTCCTCTAGATTGTTCTTTTCATAGACATATTTAGTATAAATAGGAGTCGAGGGTATGAGAATTTTTGTCTTGGATATTATTGTAATAGAGCTATGCTCTGTTGGAGGTTGCCCCCTCAAAGAGGCAAGTGAACATTGCTCTCAATAATCAAAGTGCTCTTTCTGGTGTTATTTTGTTATCATTTTGGTATTATCATGGTGTCACTCTGGTTATATTGTTGTTCATCTGCCATTTCTAGCTATTTATTTATGCTCTGCATACTTTTTATATCTGGAATATTACACCATTTCCACTGCAAAATCCAACACCATGACAGTAGAGAGACCTATTGTAACTTGAGATGGTTTCCAATTATTTAGAAACCATGCCAAGACATATTTAAACCAAATTTAGGCCACAGGTTGGATCTTGGACCAAAGAGGGCTCTCTCATATGATTTAAGAGCACTGGCTTCCCACTGTCACTAAGCAACATTTCTAACAATTAAGCAGAGGTGCCGGATTTGGAAGATAAAGAATAGGATAAACAAGGTTGAGGATAATCAATACATTGGACTAGAATAAAAAGACTGTAACTTTCAAATCAGAAGGCCTAATCCATTGGGCGTGAAGTCTCACATGACAGAGCATAAATTCCGCTAGATGATAGATTGAAGAAAATAAGAAGACAAAAATATAAAAAATAATAGAGGGCAAGAGAAATCTCTATCAATATGATATGAAGAAAATTAGTTGGGCATAAAGATTATGAATCCATCATATAAAATGAAAATTTGAATCTGGACATTTTAAAAGAATGAATGCAGACACAAAAAATTCATAGATGCAATTCTGATTACAGTATTTGAATATATAAATTCATAGCCAAAAGTTCATAGTAGAAATATTTTGACTATTTCATAAATGCACTCATTGACAGTGGAAGTTGTACTAAATTTTCCAAGCTACATATCAAAATTGCACGGGAAAAAATAGACATGGAATTAAAAGGAGCTTAACAAATAAAACATGAATAAAATAGATCTATATTATATTGAGAGATGAATCCAATGAATGGTTCTCTCTGATTCATAAATTTACGAAAGAATGGCGTCACGAGCTCATTCTCCAAGAAAACACAGTCTCCCCCTTGTCCAAAAATTATTCCTAACACGTTCCCTATCAAAATTCTTCAAATGTTGCTTATATGCTCCTCAATGTTGATTTTGTTTCCTGCTGGAAATATGGATCTGATGTTTAACTATTTCCTAGAATTCCTCGAACTGTTTTGATTGATTGTCAATCTTATGCCTCAAATATGGAATCGCTTGATTTTCTTTGACCAAAAATATCAATTGGAGAAGACTTTGACTCAGATTTGGAGGGATTTTGAATGATTCATATCATTTGATTACAACTAAATACTCTTCCTCTTGTCCCTTTTAACAACATCTCCAGCAAGAGAGTTTCTAATAGCAAATCATTTACCTGCTTTCCTTTGGACAAAAAGTTGACCACCTATGACACCAATTGTGACACCTGCATGCCCAACTCGGGGGTGAGAAAAAATGTCTTGTGACTATTCCATACTCTGCAAAGGGACCAGAATATCCAACACCATTTGATTTGTGTTTATACATCATGTTCCAAGAGGATCTCTAACATCTAACACCTCAAAAAAACAAAAAAAGTCTATGGGCAGTTACTTCAAACTGACAACTCATTAAAACATCCAGTATAGAATGCATTGCCTCATCGATATGAAATGTATTTAAATAAAAAAAATCATAGTTAAAGTATTGTAGAAAAAACAACTCCAGTAATTAGGTCCCAGTTTCATGTGAGTGGATGACAAGATTTCAAATAAATATAAGAAATGAGCATGTGTCATGGTTGTTGCAAGCTAAAGATTTGACAACGTAAATTCTTTAAATATTGCACAAGTTTCACCTGCCATATAAAGACATGCCCACCTTGCATTTATTTATCAGTGGAGGTTGAAATTGGTTTAATTTTGGAGGAAACCCTATGAACACATGTTCGTTGGCTTGAAATCTAACCAATGGTAATCCACACGTCAAGTAGTTGATATATAACAAGATGAGTGCTATCATAATAGAACTAGGTCACGTAGAAATAAATAAGCTCTATGCAGATGAAAAAACTCTCAATATAATCTCTAGAAAACGAGGAAGAGTAGTGACATACAAAATATCTCTATGCAATTTTAAGTTTCATTCTCCAATAAAGTGTTCATTAGACCAAACAATTGCATAACACGCTCATATTGTCACCGATATTCATGACCCTGCAAAGTAGAGGAAATGCTCTCATATGCTCATACTATTCTCCATCATCATTCCTATGATAGTATACATAAACCAATCCATATGTTTCCACCATGTCAATGCTCCTGAAACCATGGTGATATATTGCGGAACCCCCCCCCCCTGTTAAATGTCGAGCTCGCTAGGGGGGGGCACAATACATATGAATCATCGAGCTTAACTTTTATGAACTTTGAGATCTTTGCCTCCAATACTATTATTGTTGGCATTTGATCTCATTCAAAAACTATCGGAAATATAACATGTACCTAGAAACATGGAGTTGCATAAATAAAGTGCGTGAAGTTGTAATTTTAAACATCTTTTTTCTTAAAATCAAATGACCTATCCATAACTCTCGAATTTGGAAAATGATGTAAATATTAGTTTTGGCATGAACATCAAATATTCTAGACAAAGTAAATAACTTTTGGAGATATTGTTAGGTTTAGGAGAATGACAAACTTTGTACATAAAAGGACTTTGGTTTTGAAGTAAGATCAAACTCGATATGATGATCACACATAGAAAAGTATAAATCCTCTAAAAACCTTGGGTAAACATAAATATTTTAAAAGCGATGAGTAGGAAAAGGTATATCATAGAAAAGACTTACTTGGACCAAGGATTGGAACTTTTACATGATAGGGGATAGGCAATTCATCGCAGAATTTTGTGAAATTTCAAAAAAAATGGCAGTGTAAATTTATGATACAACAAGACCTTTGGTATGTTCACCTTCCATAGAAATTTATCAAGAGAAGCTTGGTGAATTTGAAAAGAATACTAGAGGCATTGGTTCCAAACTCTTAAGGAAGATGGGCTATGATTGATAAGGGATAAGCAAGATAAGTCAAGGAATCCTAAGCCCTATTGTAGCTACACAGAAGTCGAAGCATGAAGGCTTAGGCTTTGATGGGAAAATGGAAAAGTACATTACCATGAAGACCATTTTTGTAAAGGATAAAGACATTCCAGAGTTGGCCTACTCATTAGGAGAAGGAACAACAACAATAAGTGAAGGTGGTAGCCACTACCACCTCAGAATTCTTGTGGCAGATTAAAGAAGGGTAGTGATGAGAAGAGACTGAGGACTCAACCTGCACCATCACTTAGAAGAAGAAGAATCATATAGATCAATCAAGGAAAGAATAAGAATAAGACCAAGAGGTCTTCATCAAACAAATCATTCCTTGTTTGTCATTTCTACAAGAAGAGAGGCCATAATGCTTTTAGTTGTTGGTATGTGGAGGCATGCTCATTCTGTGGGAAGAAAGGCCTTCAAGTGGAAAATTGTTAGGAGAAGCAAGCCACATTCCACAAGATAGATTTATTTTAGAGGAGGAATGGGAAGAATGCTTCTCCAATCCAATAACAAACTCAAAAACACATGGAGAGGAGTATGTCAAGAAGTCCTTGGAGCAGCAACAAGAACTTTTGCCACCACTTCAAGTTGAGTGGACATTGGGAAACAAATTTTTAGAAACTTTATTCAAAGCTTCACCCTAGAAACCACACAAAAAAGAGAAGGGTGTGGAGATTTAAGGTGGAAGGAGATGAGGAGTTGCCCACATCTCCAATCCAAAGAACAGAAGCTAGCAAAAGAGCTATAACAACAGAGGAGGTCAATGACACCAATAACATGGACAACAGGTTGATGTTAAAGGCAACCAAAATCTATTTATTGTTTAGTATTGCATTCGAAGAACCACATCTTGGAGTTGTGTTGGAGATTGCTCCATGGAGATCAATGACCTTAGAGGAGTTCTTGAGAACTCTATGGTATGCTTGCAAGCATGTGTAGGAACTCAAGAGTTGTTTCCATGCTAGGTAGCAACCGATCCTAGCTGAAGAAGGAAACCACACTTCTTCAGGATTTCTTATGTGATGATAGTGTATTGGGGTTTCATTGAACAAGAAGACAAACATTCAACTTGTCTTCATGACTGCAAATATGGATCATCCCCAAGGTAGATAAGGAGATGGGAATGGATGTTGAGTCTAGAGTTTTGATTTGGAGATTGCTTAGAGCTAAGAGTTAGTGAGCATAATTTTTCATTGTGGAAACAAACAAGTTAGAACCAGAGCCAAATTCATAGCCAAGGACTAGAACCAATAACTAGAGCCACTAGCCAAAGCTAGAGCCAGAGTTAGAATTGTAGCAAGGAGCTAGCATCAGAGCCGCATTCTAGAAAAGAAGATAGAAGTACATTGATCCATATTGGTTTCCTTGAGCTTTAGCATGCCCAAAATCCCTCAATGGGGAGGTGTGATCCAAAATGGATTCGAACCAAATGAATGGGTAAGACTCAGTACTCACAAGACAATTTGGAAACTTATGAAGGTTATCTAAACTATGTTAAAGACAAGTAAATGTAACGTCAAATAAGGCAAAAATGAAAACATGTGAAAAAAATTGAGAATTTAATGAAATGAGAAAAAAATAATAGAGGGACGAAAATAGTGAGGAATGGGAAATGAAAGATTGGCATGTTGTCCTTCCCATTACCCCAACTCTATCTATTTCTCTCATCAATTTCACTCTCACATGGTTTTTTTGGCCAAGGGGAGGAGAATAGACAATGAGCAGATAATACATTGTAACTAGAGATAACAGAATGAAATATTGAGCCCTATTTGAAGTTGGTTTTTCCATTTGGGTTCCATCGTAAATATTTTTCTTATGGTGTGTTTAAATGGATGTATGAATTCTTGGATATTTCTCTGTGTTTGTGAAGAGAAATATATGTGAATTCGTTGTGTTGGACATATTTTGTTGTTTATTTCATTGTTGATATTTATATGATTTCAATGAATTTTAATGTTGCTTTTAGTTTAATCCTGAATGGAAAGGAAGAACAAAATATTGTGTTTATGCTAGCTCACTCAAAAATCATTTTCCCGTTTATTTTCTATGAAAACCAACAACTTTGTAATGATGCTCGTCCATTTAATGGAGCCCTGATATCAATCGTTGCAATTTCGAAGTTGTTGCAAATAATGTGGAGTTGCAAAATTGGTATTCTAAGAGGTATTGGAGGAATTCTCTCTCTTCCATAGCTACTCACTCACTCATAGGTTGTGTTTCCTTGCTAGCTTAATTTTCCACTCACACACAGGATCACCCTCTCATCCATGAGCTTACTTTGCTTGTTGGTTGTGCTATTTCTCACCCACAAGTTGTACATTTTCGTATGAGTGGTACAGTGTTATAGAAGGTCGTTTCTCACTAATCGAGTTGACTCCCCCTCTGTTGGGAATTTAATTTTTATGATGGTTGGTTTTCTCTTTGCCTGGGCGGTTTCTTATTTGTCTAAGACATTTTCTTTGTGCTTGGGAGAGTTCACTTCTATCTAGGCATTTATCTCTCACCCGTAGGCCATATGGAAGCCATACGGGCTACACATAGTCTGTACATGACAAGAAATAGTTTTCAGGCATTTTCCCCACTGCCTAGGCATTTTGTTTACTGCTCGGGTGAATTTATAGATCATTGGTCGTTTTTATTCATTGTTGAGTTTCTAAATTCATCCTTGGATGTTTTTTCTCTCTTGTTGAGTGCCTAAAATCACCCCTGGATGTATTTCTCCATTTCCAAGTGAATCAATTATCCCTTTAGTTGTTTATCCCCACTACTAAGCCACTAAATCCACCCATGAAACATTTATGTTAGTATTGGTTGAATCAGCTATCAGGCTGAGCATTATTTTATCATTGGATGTCTCAGAGTGTTGTTTTTACTAGCTAGTCCATGTTTTAATTTGTTGGGTAGCTATGTGAAAAGGAGTTGCATTGAATACAAAACACAAAGAGTTGGTTTCCATATTAAGCAGCAGGCTACATAGAGTTCTCAGGCACAGGGTGTATTGCTGTTGAATCTGCGAAAACTATAGTTGTGGAAGCTAAAGCTATTGTAATTGGGGCCAAAGAAGTTGTTGCATTGTGAGGTTGTAGAAGATGCAGTGAATTAGAATTACACAAACAACAAATGCAATAGTATTCTTCAATACACCCGAGCCTTGGAGCTAGCCAATCAATTCAAAAATTCAAAACATAGTTGCACTCAGATCGGATTGAGCACATTAGCTAGAATGCAGCGTTGATTGGAATATTGGATAGTGTGACATTTTGTTATCACGTTGTCCACTAGTTGTTGTGCGTTACAACCAAGAGAAGGCTTAGAAGCCAAGAGAAGAGAGATCCTTGTACTATGTAGAAAGCAAATGCTTACTTGTCTTTCTAAGAGCATAGAACTATGTCTTAGACTAAGATAGAGAACAAAAAGTAAATTCCACAAAAAATATGTGTTGGTGAGATGGATGGGCCATAGGCCTACCGTTTACGGATCACAAAGAAAACTCGGTATTTACCTTGGAAACCCAAATGAAAAAAACAACATTCAATTGGCTTCAACCAGGCTCTTTATTTCTTGGCAATTTGCAAGTTATAGTACCCTCAGGCTTTCTGGTCCATTTTCAATTGGAATTTGAGAAGCAATTCCTTTCACTCTTAGCTAAAGAACCCCTTCTCCTTTGAGGTGCAAGAGAAAACATGAGAACAAGTCATCTGGGGTAAGCTAGAAGGCCATGCATCCCCAAGCTCATCTTTTTGTCTTTTTTTCAACCACATTAGAGAAATAGTGTTTCATGCTTTGTTTTTTTAATGCATCTCTCTCTCTCTCTCT
>JASDQU010683295.1:0-11111 GCA_032191745.1 Picea mariana
ATATGACACATACCATGATACCTCGGACCAATTACCTCATGGAGCAAGAGCCTTTTCTGATGCAAGCCCAGGCCAGTAGTGATGGAGGCTGGTACTGCTGACAGGACAAAGCTGGCTAAGAAGAAGAAGATGGGTCCTCAAGGGCCATGCTCAAGTCAATCTGCTCTCGTACTCCATGTCTAGGACCATGTGGGCCTCGAGACATGATTTCCTAGTTATCCCTAGATATCGGGGATAACAATCCCCTTCTCCCTTCCAGTTTGGAATCAAGCTTGTTGCCACCTGTACTTCTCCCGAAGTTGATGCCACCTTGTATCGTTAGTTAGTTGGTAGCCTCTTATACTTGACTCATACTTATCTTGATCTTTCCTTTGTTATTGGTCTTGTTTCCCGGTATATGCAAACACCACATGAAAGCCATTGGAAAGAAACTAAAAGGATACTTCGGTATATTCGGGGTACAGTTCAGTTCAGGATACATTACACTTCAGGGGGGACTCCTTTATTGGTTGGTTTCATTGATTCAGATTGGGTCGGTGACCTTGATGATCATAAGTCTACTGCAGGTTATGTTTTTATCCTTGGTTCTGGACGTGTCACTTGGGCTTGTAAGAAACAATAGGATATTGCACTTTATTCAGTATAAGCATAGTACTAAGCAACAATAAATGCAAGTCAGGAAGCCTTGTGGCTTCGACAGATCCTTTCAGAGTTTGGATTCCAGCAACAACATCCAATCGGCCTTTGGTGCGACAATAAGATTCAAATCAAGATCGACAAAGACCCAGCTCAACATTAGCACATCAAACACATCGAGCTACACATGCACTTCATCATAAATCTCATTCATGATCAAGTTATTGAAGTTCTCTTTTTCCCTACAGAAGATCAAGTTGCAGACATTTTCACAAAGTCTCTTACATAAGTGAATTTTTCCAAACTTCACTCTATGTTAGGAGTTCAGGAAATTGTCATTAAGGGGGGATAGGATCTAATGCCTCCTTCCTTCTCCTATTGTGTCACTATTGTAAATCCTTGAATCCTATCCCAAGTTGTTCTTAAGGGGGGATGTTAGGATATTTAGACACTTAGGAGTTAGTTACGATCTACTTAGGAGTGTGTCGCGAAGTCGATTTTCTACTGCTATTTTGGCATGATCTCTTCGTGGCGGCGGCGGCGGCAGCGGCGGCATTGGCCTGGATATCATGATCTTCAATATTAATGCAAACGCCGCTACCATTGGCCTGGATATCAATATCGTCCTCCACTTCCAGCAAATGGTGGCGAATCAACTCCAACATATTCAACATCTTTGTACTCATCCTCTTCCCTTCTGTAATGTCCTTCGTCGTCTCTGGCCACTCACGAGTCAAGTCAGAATAACCTTTAGATAGATTCATTTACGTTTGAGGGCACTGAGGAATATAAAGCATTGATTTTCGTTTCAAGCCAGTGAGGAATATAAAGCAGTCTTTTCCATTTTTCCATCTGTGGTATAAGGGAGAACAATATGGGTTTGCGGGCCACTAGATTTGAAAGAAATTTAAATCTGACGGCCACCCGCGGTAATTTCATGGCATCCTGCCAATCCGTAGCAGTTTCCTAGATGTCGATAAGTGCATGACATCCTGACATTGAGTGGCAGTTTCCTACATGCTTTGTAGATTAAAAAATAATAAATATATTCCACTATCAACTTGCACCAAACACGGCGCCATTAGTTTAGTTGACTCCTTATTTTCTTACTATTTAGCGTCACCATGGTCTTAGTGTTGGGATAATGTAGAAATTAGGATACTTAGTTAAGATTTACATAACTAAGTGGTTGTGGGTTGTTGTGTGCCTGTCCAATTTAGGGTTCGCTGGTGGTTTCAAATCCACATTTATAGGAGTTCAGTTCAAGCTTGTTTGTGTTATATAAATGTAATGTTTGGCTTTGATAATCAACGAAGGTGAGCTCTGATCACATATTCTGTTCTACCTCTGTTAATTAATTTGGTATCAGAGTGTTAGGGTTGGGCGTGACTCTCTCACGGGAGTGACCAGGCACATGAGGAGAGTAGAGGTGTGTGGTGCGTGGGGAGTTTTTTGGCAGGTCGACTTCCTCCTGGAACATATCTACTATCTGTTGTGTTGTGTAACCTGTGTGCACCGATCAGAGCTGAAGGAGAGATCACGTCCCTAATAGCTGCCTAGGTTCGATCGCTCTTGAAGAGGAGGCAGATCGCTGTGTTATAGATCGTATCGTTGGGCCGAGAGGCATTCTTTAATTGCAGTCTCGAGTAGTGTGGAGGATCCCGAGTGGAGAGTCTTGAAGAGAATAGGAGAAAGCTTGATGCAAAATCCATGTATTTTTCTTGGTTACTATGATGAGCATAAAGCATATAAGATGTTTGATCCTAACATGCATAAAGTCTTTCCAAGCAGAGATGTATTATTTCATGAAGATATAGGTCATAAAGTAGATAGTCATAGTGAATGGCACATTCCTCATGACTATATTGTAGAAGATACAGATGTAACACATATACAGAAAGATGATCAAGAGGAGGAATACGAACAGGTACAGGGTCAGGATCAAGAAAAGGTTGAAATAACTACACCTCAAAGTAGAAGAAGAGATTCTAGCACCAAGACTCCAAGGAGGACATCTCGTCAGATTCATACACCTATCAGGTACAAAGATTATGCTTTGATGACTCAAGTAATGAACACTATAGAACCTGCAAATTATCAACAAGCTAAAGATCATAAAGTTTGGGTGGATGCAATGAAAGAAGAATATGATTCAATAATGAAGAATGAAACGCGGGAATTAACAGAGTTGCCTGAAAACAAAGTTCCAATTGGATGCAAATGGTTGTTTAAATAGAAATTTAATGCTAATGGTAGTATAGATAAATATAAAGCAATATTGGTTGCAAAAGGGTATTCACAAAAAGAGGAAATTGATTATGTAGATACTTTTGCACCTGTAGCTAAGTTAAACACCATTAGATTGATGATTGCATTAGCTATAAAACATAAATGGAACCTACAAGAGTTAGATGTGAAGTCTGCTTTTCTGAATGGAGAATTAAAGGAAGAAGTATATCTTGTACAACCTGAAGGATTTTTTAAACGGGGACAGGAACATTTGGTCTGTAAATTGAAAAAGGCTCTATATGGATTAAAACAGGCACCCAGGTCATGGTATGAAAAGATAGACAATTTATTTCTGCAAAAAGGATTTGTGAAGAGTAAGAATGATCCAAATCTCTATATTAAGAAAGATGAAAAAGAATATATTGTTTTGATTTCTCTCTATGTTGATGATCTAATCATAACAGGAAATGCTTCTAAGCTAATTGATGAAATCAAAAAGCAATTATCACAAGTTTTTGAAATGAAGGATCTTGGAGAACTACATTATTGTCTGGGTCTTGAAGTATGGAAAGAAAATGGTGTGACACTGGTTACACAAAGAAAATATACCAGGGAATTGCTTCAGAGATTTGATATGAATGGATGTAAGGTGATGCCTACTCCATTAGAATAGAATGTTAAGCTCTGTAGTGATGATGATACCAAGGAATTGGATGGAACTCTGTATCGATAACTGGTGGGATGTCTGAATTATCTCACCACAACCAGGCCAGATATTGCCTACTCAGTCAGCATCCTTAGTCAGTTCATGGCTAAGCCTCATGAGAGTCACTGGAAAGCAGAAAAAAGAGTCCTTTGTTATTTGAAAGAAACTATTGATTTTGGTATTAAATATACTAATGAATTTGATGTTAAGTTGGCAGGATATTCTGATTCTGACTGGGCTGAAAATCTTAGTGACAGAAAGTCAACCACAGGTTATGCCTTTAGAATTGGTTCAGGGGTCGTATCATGGAGAAGTAAGAAACAACCAACTATTTCTTTGTCTACAACTGAAGCCGAGTACAAAGCTTTGTGCAGTACTACATGTGAAGTTGTCTGGATGAGGAGAATTCTTGAAACATGGGAGAAGAACAAAAGGCACCCACAATTATCAATTGTGATAATCAAAGTTCAATCAAACTTGCTAATAACCCTATGTATCATGCCAGAACTAAGCACATTGAAATTCAACATCATTTTGTCCGAGAAAAGATACAGTCAAAAGAGATTGACTTAATCTATTGTAATACCGATGAAAATATGGCTGATATTTTCACTAAGCCTCTGGGAAAGGCAAAATTTGAAATTTGTAGAGAGTTGCTAGATGTGGTAGAAAATCCATTTCTCCATTAAGGGGGAGTGTTGGAATAATGTAGAAATTAGGATACTTAGTTAAGATTTATGTAACTAAGTGGTTGTGGGTTGTTGTGTGCCTGTCCAATTTAGGGTTTGTTGGTGGTTTCAGATCCACATTTGTAGGAGTTCAGTTCAAGCTTGTTTGTGCTATATAAATGTAATGTTTGGCTTTGATAATCAACGAAGGTGAGCTCTGCTCACGTATTCTGTTCTGCCTCTGTTAATTAATTCTTTAGGAGAAGATTCAGACGTGGAAAATAATCATAATGTTTAAAAAACACATGAAAACACATATTTAGTGGGGACTTATCATTAGCTTCTCTACTTTCTGTGTTGGGTTTTTTGAGGCTTTAGAATACACTTTCTTGCGTATCTTTTGCTCGTCAGTTTGTCTCTCCTATTAGCTGAGTTATTACGCCTTAGCTGAGAAGCTCGGTTAGTGGGAAGTTATTTGGGTGGTGACAGTGGAACCTGCCAAGCCTCATTATTAACCTCTTTATTACCCTTTTCGGTAACTGCGTTTAATCTTGCAGGGGCTAGGAGCTTACATATTACTGATTTTAGAACTATAAAGGGGCTTACAGGTGGAATCCTAAGCATAATGTTATTCATGTGACCTTCATTTATTGACATTTATTTACCTTTGGCCTTTGGGTAGTGGTGAATCTTGGTTTCTGAGCATTTTACTAGTGGAAGACAGGTGGCTCCTAAATGGCCCCTTCCTGGCAGCTATTAATGATGGCGTCTGAGTGTTAATGGGTGAAGCAGACGAAGGGCTCTGGCAGGAGGCCAGTCTTGATATCCTGGGGAAGCTCTCACATAACGTTAAACCATCTTACACAGACTCGTCCTCTCTTCCTTATTGTCCCCTTAGCGGAGGTATTGGTAATACACCCACTTTCTCAGACTACCTTCCTGGTTTATCAGAATCCTTACCGGAGTTGCAACAACATACCATTGGGGGTAGCCTGAGCATTGAAGAAAGAGGAGGTGGCTTCTCTGGTTACCATAGGAAGGTAGATAGCACTGCACTACCACCTCGAAAATACCACAGACGGTGGAAATCCACTAAGGTGGTGAAAAGGTTGGTCTTAGGTTCAGACATTGGTCTGGAGGAGATGTGCAGAATAACATTATGCGGCTTGGTTGGGAGATTTTCTTACGGGAACTTGTGCAAGGAAACTCTCCCTGTATGACTGGAAAAGGTTTGGTCACCATTGTTAGGTTACACCCCTGAAATTTTTTACAAGATGGCCACGCTACCTCAAAAACTCACTTTGAAACTGATTTCGAATTTTGATAATAATTAATTCGAAAATAAACATGAAAGAATCACATGCATTAATCAAGATCCATGCTTCAACATAAAAGAAATGAACAATGTTCCATGCACAACAAATAAAGAGCAAGCATGCACACATAAATACATCTTATAGATAATTAAATACACAACGGAATATACATTATACATAAAACAAAGAGAGAACTTATCTTTTCAAGTAAACATTCACCAACTCGCTGCAGACCAAGGACGTTCCTCCCAACCATAGACATTGTTATTCATTTACTCTCAACAACAGGTCACCCTCGAGCCAGGGCTATGAGTCCACAAGGATGGGTCCTAAGAAAAATCTAAAAACACACCAATTAGCTAACAAGCTCTTAGGTTTTCCCAACCACACAATTACAATCCTAATTTTCAACTCTTTTTTCCCTTTAGCCTTCACAACCCAAAGAAATGAACCCCTTTCTCTGCCATGTAGTCCCTTAGGTTGTTTCATTTCTCTCCAGGGATCTAGTGCTACTGGTAAGAAAATCTCCACACTAGAAACTCCAAAGATTCTCAACTGTGATAGTTCTTTGAGAACTACCATTATACTCATTCCCATAGGCATTCATTCCCACCTAGAACGATTAGTAATTTATACAACCATCTAGAAATTAATCTCCTCTTCCAACCATTCATTTCCATGCTCATACCAAGAGCACACGAATTAGCAAGAATGAGGAACCAAAATGAAAGAGTGAGAAGAGTGTAAGAGTGAATGGAGAAGAAGAACTAGTGAACCCACAAACAACCCAAGGAGTTTTTTATATATGTACTTGGAAATCAAGAACCACATGGCCTCCCCCAAGAAGCTCATGTAACCACATTTCTCAATTAAAACCAATATGTCCAAATAAAATATAATAAAAAGACTCATCCCCTTGATCCCCCTCTCTCTTGGAATCATAGCCCCCTATATATTTTGTCCTTATCCGTCTGTAGCCAGAGATGCATTTTATTAATATATATAGATGAATTACATTTCCTAGGGATTATGGCCCCTTTTCAACTTTATCGGCTCACCAACCTAAGTCATAATTACATAATACATTCTAATTCATAGGGATTAAAATCGAGGTGTTACATACCCCTCCCCTTATTTTGGCATTGCCCTCACTACAAAACACCATTCCAATGTTATTAGCATTACAAATCTAGACTCTCTATCCTTTACTTTGCATAGGCAGCCCAACCAATTCTTTTATACATAGGCACTCTGGCCTAAATTAAACATGTATACATAGACATTCCGATCCAAAACATGTATAATGATTTTCAGAATTTATATTTCTGGTAGCAATTCTGACCATCAAGCTTCCCTTCCGTATCAACCTACACAACCAAAAAAAATGAACTCCTTTCTCTACCATCTAGTCCCTTAGGATGTTCCACTTATTTCCAAGTCTCCCTTGCACTGAGCCATGAAGTTTCAGAGTTGCGGCTTCAAGAACTCCAACTGCAATAGGTCCATTGGATTTTCTTCAATCTATGCCTTCATCATTGAGCTTGATTTCCTTCTAGTTCTATTTTTTCCCTGAGCTTCCAACTTTCATAGCCGACATCTCAACTGTATTATACACATACAGTCATCATGAGATATCATTATAACAATTTCAATCATAAATGTCAAATCTATTTTATATAGGAAAACAATCTTTCCCAATCTAAGTATGTTTGTGACCTTCTTCATCACTTTCACATGGAATATTGTAAATCATCTCCTTCTCCCTTCGAGTCTGGAATCAAGCTTGCTGCCACCTGTACTTCTCCCGAAGTTGATGCCACCTTGTATCATTAGTTAGTTTGTATCCTCTTATACTTGACTCATACTTATCTTGATCTTTCCTTTGTTATTGGTCTTGTTTCCCGGTATATGCAAACACCACATGAAAGCCATTGGAAAGAAACTAAAAGGATACTTCAGTATGTTCAGGGTACAGTTTAGTTCAGGATACATTACACTTCAAGGGGGACTCCTTTATTGGTTGGTTTCATTGATTCAGATTGGGTCGGTGACCTTGATGATCATAAGTCTACTGCAGGTTATGTTTTTATCCTTGGTTCTGGACGTGTCACTTGGGCTTGTAAGAAACAATAGGATATTGCACTTTATTCAGTATAATCAGAGTACTAAGCAACAATAAATGCAAGTTAGGAAGCCTTGTGGCTTCGACAGATCCTTTCAGAGTTTGGATTCCAGCAACAACATCCGACCAGCCTTTGGTCCGACAATAAGAGTGAAATCAAGATCGACAAAGACCCGGTTCAACATTAGCGCATCAAACACATCGAGCTACACATGCATTTCATCATAAAGCTCATTCATGATCAAGTTATTGAAGTTCTCTTTTTCCCTACAGAAGATCAAGTTGCAGACATTTTCACAAAGTCTCTTACATAAGTGAAGTTTTCCAAACTTCACTCTATGTTAGGAGTTCAGGAAGTTGTCATTAAGGGAGGATAGGCTCTAATGCCTCCTTCCTTCTCCTATTGTGTCACTATTGTAAATCCTTCAATCCTATCCCAAGTTGTTCTTAAGGGGGGATGTTAGGATATTTAGACACTTAGGAGTTAGTTAAGATCTACTTGGTCCCATTAGGTAAAAGTTTGTTTCTTAGTGTGTTTCTTTAGTATGCATTAGTATGCATTTGTAGTTAGGAAATATGACGGTCACGATATGTTCCCGACATAGAGTGATTTGACGGTTCATATTCTCCTCAATCTTAACGACCATTGATCTGTGGATTAACATCTGATTGGTCCATGATCTCTATTTAAAGAGCATATAAGGTCATTTGTTGATGATCGATTGTAAGAAAATCTCTTGTAAAATCTCTTTGTAATATTTTTCTTTTGCATTAATAAACTGCTCCAAGTGGTCGCGTTGGCTGGGGTCATGGATGTTTCCCCGTAGAGGTTTTACTACATCAAAACATTGGTGTGTTGATATTTTATCTGGTTGTGTGAGTGGTTACTGAAGGTGTTCATACTCTATTGGAATACATGTGTTGTCGAACACACAATCCTTAGGCACTTTGCCTTCTACTCGCAATCTTGTGCATCGTTCCATTAGAGATATTCTAAGGTATAAAATGGACCTTCTAAGGAAAGGAATAAATCAATAGTTAAAATAATAAAATAAGAGATGAATTTTTAAAGGGGAAAGAAAGAAAACTACTTTTTATATCATATTTTTGGCTTATCTCCTTATAGGTTTTACTTAAATTTCAAGTATATGCACTTGTTGGATGCGGAAAATTTTGCATACAACATGTACCCACCATGCATACTTTTAATATACCCATAATGGGAATATACCTATAGTTAGATAAATTGGAAATACAAGAAAACAAACATATTTTTCATGTATTTCCCGTGAGTATCTCATCATGGATCAAAAACATGTTTTTTTCATGCATTTCTAGTTTATTTCACTCCGGGTATGTGTAAAGTATACTATTGCATTGTGGACTTCTTTAAGGCATTTGGCATAGTTCCTTGACACTTATCTTACAAGATTAAGGATTTATGTCTTCCACCCTTGGGCGTGCTCTCAATTGTGATGACACTCTTTGAAACCCTTGTTGGCAAAGTCTGGATGAAGACTAGTGAGATAGAGGAGTTTTGAAGCACTATATAAGTTAAACAATGCTACCCACTTTCTCCCACATTTTTTGTGCTCTACATTGATGAACTAGAGGAAATCATATCATATTCACTGGGTACTTCAAATGGTTGCTGACTCTTCAAAGTCTCTATTATTATTCTCCTGTTTGCAAATAACATTATCCTCGTGTCCTACTTAGTGAGGGGTTGATAGAGACAGTTTGACATCCTAGCTTCCTTCTATGACACTCATGAGTTTTATGTTAATCTCGAGAAAACCTAATTCATGGCCTTTAACATCCTTAGAAGGGAGGAAAGCAATGTGATTCTTACTTACAGAGGTGAGAAGATTGAGGTAGTATTTTCATATCTATATATATATCTATCTATCTNATATATATATATATATATATATATATATATATGGGGTTCTTCTTCTCTTGAGTAGGCTTTAACTTGACTCCAGCAATAAAGGCTAGATTGAGAAAGGGATATGTGCTTGTCACCACTCTTGAAAACCAATGTTTTCAACTTCAGTCTCAATCAAAGACCTGACTCATTCACTCATTGATCATACCTACTCTCTTGTATGTGAGTGAGGTTTCAGGACCATTCCTTCAGAGAGTAGATCAAAATAGAATAGATGAAGTGCTTATCATGATATTATCCATGACAAGAGATCAATGCCTCATGATATCATTCTTACATAATTTGGCACAACCCCACTCATTGCTTCAGTGATATTTCATGTATTGATAAGGATACATAATGATAGATAAGTTAAAATGGATGGGGAACTCAAAGAGTGGTCTTTTTAGATATCTATATTTTTCTTTGAAATTCTATATTGAGCACGCAGAACACGAGATCGATTCATATTGGTATGCAAGATCCTCTATATTGCTTCACCTCATTGACCTTGATATTGACAAACGACCCCCACATAGCTTTTCATTGGATGGTCCTAATTTTTCCAAGGGAGAGATAAAAAAATGGTACTCGTACTAAGATTTATAGTCTACCTTCGATCCACATGGTTTGAGCCCAAAGAGCCACTTTATCCCAAGCTTCAACACTACTCAAACATATATCTTTGTTGTAGTGATGGACTCATTTAGCCTCAATACTACATTGGACCCTTGTTACCTTGCAACCTAAGGATCCCTCTTACCTAGGTTAGAGTTTTCTCCCACCATTGTTGCACTAAAATAGGTTACCATATTCCTTGGGAACATCATATTTTTAATATCTGCTCTTTAGATCCCAACACTAAGGACCACCTTATAATTTGATACTCTTCTTACTACCATATTAGAAGATGGTTCTTTCGTCTTTTCAAATATTCTATTGGTTCCCTCTAGAGACTCATGGCTTGTGAGGATCAAAGATGCTTAATTCTCTTCCTTTGGGAAATGCTCAACCTTCAATGAGGACTTACCAAAGGTCAATTCCCCAAACTGGCATGAACTAGGTTTATTACCTCTTACTTCCACCCCTTTGACATTAGTGGGAGGAGGTCCCATGGCTAGCTTCCAAACTCACATGGTGGACCTATGATGCATCATACATATAATCACTTCGCATGGCCTCATGTCGATTAACATTTATTTGTGGCCATGAATGTTAGAAGTGCTTCTCGATATCAACATGTCTCTGCTAGAGAGCCTCCTTCTTCATAAGCTTCTTCAGTATTCTCTATCTTATTGGGATGACAATTCCCGATTATTTTCTTCTTATTTGCTTGCTTTAAATGCCTTTTCTCTTGAGATGTGATTTCACCTTGCCCTTGTCATCTTTACATATTGCGTTTTTTGCAATCCCATGACCCAAATTTTCCCTTTAGTGGGCATTACTATCTAAATTAAATTAATAGTTTGTGATGGGTTTGCCCCATATATGTTTATACGTTGCCTTA
>JASDQU010683295.1:15137-31007 GCA_032191745.1 Picea mariana
GTCTTGTCTTTTTCTCCAGTCTTGTATTGTAGGTTTTTGTAATCTCTTTGAGCTATTGACTGATGTATTAGGGTCTTATGCATATGTTTGATAATATTGATGATGAAACGTGATTAACATTGCTATGATCCCAGTGACTGATGAGCCCATGGAGGGTGTAGCTTCTGATGTGCAGGATCATGCCCGACGGACAGGTACCATTTGGACTGGTACACATGGGGAGATAATCAGTTCGGACCTCCATGGGGTTGAAGAGCCCACCATATGAATGTTGAGACCCCATCAGGGGGCAGAGACAGGACCGTGGTTGATTAGGGTCTTGCACTGGAGAAGAAGAGGATATTCCATCAGAGGCACTTTGGCGGAGTCCGGCCTAGGGGGAATGACCCCTTTTCATTGGAATGTTGGCCTTGGAAGGCTCTTGACGCCCCCATCCTCACTATGACGTCATCCAGCTTCATGGACATTCATGGAGGCAGACTGGGCAGCAGTGGCACGTGTGGCAGGTTGGAGAGGCCCCTAGGGGACTAACGTTTTGCTCATGGATGTCTCATCTGCCCTAAAAGGGGCTAGCACCTCCCTTGAAGGGGATTTTACCTTTTTTACAACTCAGTTAGGGTTTTAATTTGACAATTTAATGTAAAAACAGTATTGTGGTCTTGTTGGCCATTTTTATGACCTAAAATTAATTAAGGTCATTGATAAAATATATATTGAGGAGTTTTAGCCTCATTTTAACATAACACATCAGTCACTCATTAGCGAGGTCTGATTTTTGCGCCCTACTTGGGTAATTTTGTTGGTTTAACGAGGCGCACTTGTTGAAGGAAGACATTTCTTGGCATTTTTGGCATTTCTCTTGAAGGAAGGTTTACAACTAGGGTTTGCATGCTATTTCATGGTGATATGTAAGTGTTTTTTTTGCAAAACTTCTTGATTGAATGGTTGTAGTCTTATATTCTTGCATATATTTATAATTTGCTGATCAAAAACCCTAGGTGACAAGCACACAAGTAGGTCCTTGTTTCATGTGCCCTAGAAGAAAAATTTTCACCCATTGAAGAAGGAAGGAAGAGCCTAGCCATAGCTACACTCTTATTGCTTCTTCTCCCTGAGCTAGCCGTACTTTCTGAAGTCAAGAAGGAGGAGATGTCCCAGGCCTAGGTTATCTACACCTAGGGTCGTCCTGCTTCTAGGGTTTGGTGATAGAGCCTTGCTATAGCAACACTCTCCCCCACTACACTCTATAGTCTTGATTTATCTTTCGTGCTAGCCGTTTTGCCAAGTTAACCTAAGGAAGGAGGAGAGAGCACGAGGCCTTGCTTTAGCAACAATAGAGTGAGCCTCTCTCCCCTAGGGTTTTGATTCTGAGGCCCTGCCATAGTATCACTTCAAAACCCTTCCCTCTAGTCCTTAGTCTTCCTCCTTCAACCCTTGCGTCCTCTTCTAAATTGACTCTGTTATCGCACAGTTTGTAGTTTAGGTCACAGGCTAAAGGATAGAGGGAAAACTGGTGTAATAGGAACCTTCCCCACCCAATGTCACCTCGATGGGGAGGTTCTCTCTGTTTAGGGAGGTTAGCCCAGGGGAGACGTCCCCGACAACCTGGGGTTTGAAAAGGAAGAAAGTATAAAGTCAAGTGTTAGAGTTCCCTTCTCACAGGTTACCACAAGAGTCAGATAGTCCGGCTAATCAACCAATAAATGAAGTGTATGCCCTATTGAAAACACCTGCCCGGAACAAGACAACAGTAACACAATATATATGTATGCAGGCTATAACTCAAAGGGTTAGTACTTCAATGACTATTTGCTATCACTTAATAAGCAATTATAAAGCAATAGATATAGAATGAAGTCAATGTTGTGTCAATTAGCTATGCAATATCATTAATTCATCAATATCTACCAAGATGACTAAGCCAACAATATATCCAATCAACGATTTACTCAATAAAAGCTTCAAATCATCATTTAATTGCACATATCATAGTTTTGTTGCGCCAAGATGAAATATTCAACTATGACGTCAGCCCTAATTAGGTTAGTTATGTTAGTTAGGGTTTCAAAATTGTGTTTTGAACGTAGTTTTGTACACTAAAGCTTCAACGTTGGAGATAAAATCAGTGCCTTAGGGTATATGGGGTCAAAAGATAAGGGCACAAGTTCTTGAAAGGATGATGATTCAAAGACAAGAAGGTAGGGTTCTATGGTGCTGCAAAGGCAGGGCCCTAGAATCAAAACCCTAGGGGAAAGAGGCTCACTCCGGTGTTGCTTAATCAAGGCCTCGTGCTATTTCCTCCTTCTCTAAATCAACTTGGCAAAATGGCTAGCCTAAAGGATAAGTCTAAGGGAGAAAGTGTTGTAAAGACAAGGCTTTCAAACCCTAAAAGGTGAAAACCCTAGGTGTAGGCAACCTAGGCCTAGGGCGTCTCCTTCTTTCAACCTATAACTTCAACGCTAGCTTAGAAGAAACAAGACAAGTGTAGCAAAGGCTAGGCTCTATCTCCTTTCTTCAATGGCTGAAAATTTTTCTCTCTAAGGGGACATGTAACAATGACCTACTTGTGTGATTTTTACCTAGGGTTTTAAATCAGCAATACAATAAGAAAATGCAAGAAATTACACCTACAACCATTCATTTAAGAAGTTTTGCAAGAAAATTTACTTACATGTCATGAAGAAAAGCATAAGCAAACCCTAGTTGTAAACCTTCCTTGAGAGAAATGCCATAAATGCCAAAAATATCCTTCCAATAACAAGTGCGCCTCACTTTAGACAACAAATCTACCCAAGAAGGGCGCAAAAATCAGATCTCACTTGTGTGAGTGAAGAGTGTTATCTCAAAATGAGGGAAAACATCCTGAATTTATATCATCCAATGACCCTTAATTAAAAATTAGGTCATTAAAATAGCCGACAAGGCTGATTACTAAAAATCATACTGTTTTACATTTAACTGCTAAATAAAAACCCTAAATGAGCAGTAAGCAGGACGTCTAGCCCCTTTGAGGGAGACGTTGGCCCTTTTTAGGGCAAATCTCAGCACTAGAAGACAAACGTTGGCCCTCTCTGGGCCTCCAAGCTCCGCCACATGTGCCAAACTGCCCTGTAAAGCTGCCACACACTGGAGGTGACGTCAAGGATCTCTGGAGGATGTCCTGGGTCAACAGAGGGACACGTTCCACCTGCAGTGGGTCAACCCCCTAGGGCTGGGCTCAGCCAAGGCATCCTGGATGAAAATGTCTTCTTCTTCTCTCGTGCAAAGGCTCGACCAATCACTGTCCTGTCTCTACCCTTGAAGAGGTCCCAACAACCATCTGATGGGCTCTTCAGCCCCATGGAGGTCTGAACTAATCATCTCCCCATGTGTACAGGTCCACCTCGTACCTGTCCGTCGGGTATGGTCCTGCACATCAAAAGCTTCACCCTCCATGGGCTCATTAGTCCTTGGGATCATAGCAATGTCGATCACATTTCATCATTAATTTTATCAAATGCATGCACAAAACCCCTAGCATATCATCTAATAGCTCAAAGACATTACACTGACCTACTATACAAAGCCAAAGAAAAAGACAAAGTGCCCTATTGGGCCAGCATCCATAAGAAGAAGAAAGTTCCCAAAGGATATCATCCAAATCATGTAACACGAGGCAGTGTGGTCAAAGGATGTCCAGACATAGTGGAAGACAAGGGTGATATTATCCGTGGGTGCCTTTGTGGGAAGCGAGTTGTACCTGTCATGGATGCAATTCTTTCCAAGCCCTTTATTGCCTTTATTCTTTCTTTTATTCATTGCTTTTTCTTTCTTTTTATTTCAAGGTCTAACTAGAGGACACTGCCTTGGCGTGGTGACTAGAGCTGACAGTGTTACCCATGAGTACTTTCACAGAAATGATAAGGATGGCTCGTGATGAGACCCCCTTTTCCTTGGCCATGCAACCAAAGGTCACTGCCCTAGCGTGGTAACCAGATAATGGCAGTGTCATACTGCTAGGTACCTATGAACGTAATGGGTTAGCTTGTGATGAGACCCCCCATCCTCTTGGCTAGGTCTTGTTTTGTATATTTTCTTGGGGTCCCTCTTGTTTCTTATCGAGAGGCCTTTTATTGCCTTCTCGGGGATCCCTAGGCGAGACATCTCTAGGTTTTATTTTATGGCTTTTATCTCTTACCAACTGCTTTTACCCCTTGGGCCTTTAGCCCCTTCTTCCCACAAGATAAAGTGTAACCCCACAAATAGGTCATCCTAATGCCCAGACTAGAGGAATGGGATAGATGAATGGGAGATAAGATGTAAAATGATAATATGGTGGGAGCAGACGATGGCTCTTCAAAATCCCCCCTGGTGGCTAACCAAAACCTATGGATACAAGCTTGCTAGGGCACCCCGTTAATCCCCCCAAGCATGGTCAAGTGGGTTAGTGTAAGATCCAAGCAGTCGTCAGAAATGAAAGGAATCTGATGCATATATCTGAGAGTTATAATGATCAAACATGACACATACCATGATACCTGGACCAATTACTTCATAGAGCAAGAGTCTTCTCTGATACAAGTCCAAGCTGAAGGTGATGGATGCTGCTGCTGTTGACAGGACAGGTCTGATGAGGAAGAAGAAAGATGGGCCCTCTAGGGCCATGCTCAGGTCAATCCTGCTCTCGATACTCCATGTCTTGGACCTGTGGGCCTCGAGACATGATCTCCTAGTTATCCCTAGAAATCGGGGATAACATCTGGCTCCAACTCGGGGACATGTGTGTTGAAGGAAAATCTCCCTGCGGACAGGTAGATCTCCTCAAAGAGCTAGACTCTTAACTCTAAGACAGAAAGTGCTTATCATGGTCACTGACTTCCTTTTAGATCTAGGTGGACTAGTGTGTGAGGAGGAAGGAGAAAAGAAGTACCTTTTACTGGTGTTTGTCCCTACATGCTCTGAGTTGAGCTCCAATCTTTCGCTCCTCGATAAGCCGTGTAGACAAACAAAGTACGACTACTTCCTACTCTATCAAGATTAGTCCGAAATAGGTCTATCTACTAAAGAGACAAATTCATGTGAGATTGAACATGAATTAGAAATAAACAGGCCAAGCAAATTATATTAATGAGGATGAAACATTGTTTACAGCCATAGATGAATTGCAGCAGTTTCGTCAAGTCCTCCTTGTCTACCCCTTGCTCAAAAGATCCACGATTAGAATGATGATAGATTCACTAATTGCTCCCTATGAGATCATAGGTCTCTTTCTTCCAAAATATCTCTGTTGCAGCACCACTTATAAGGTCATAAGTTTGGTGTGATTCTCCCTTTTCAGTCCTGTTTCACCATGAGAAAGCTTGCTTATATATCCTTGGAGAGGCTCAACAACTTGAGATATCCTTGGGGAAGGTGAGGATTTTCCTCCTTCAGTTGAGGATCTTCCCTAAGATCATGGCTGGACTAGGGATTCGAGCTCAACTGCCTTCTAAGAATGAAAAGATCCTTCCCCCATTCATCTCAACAACTCAATTGCTGCCTAAAATAGGTAGCGCTCCCTTAAAAGGGCCATCAGAGCGCTATAGCGCTCCCTAGTAGTGTTTAGGGGAGCGCCAACACTCCTAAAGACACTAGCGCTCCCTCAAAAGGGCCAAAGGAGCTTTATAACACTCCCAGACAGTGTAAGGGGGAGCGCCAGTGCTCCCAGAAGAGGTATAGGGGAGCGCTCTCCTCCAAAACTTAGTTTTTGAGGTGCTTTCAGATGGCCAAAGGTTTGTAAGCCTGTTGACTCTTTTCTCCTCTTCCAAATCAAGTGTTTGAGGCGTTTCAAATGTCCTTCTCATGTCATTATAGGCACGACATAGGCATGATGGCAGTATGCTTTCTTTAACACTTGCGACACTTGTAAGCAAAATGCGACACTTGTGACCTTTGTAATGACGACACTTGCGACACTATCAAAGTGAGTATTTTTTATGTGTAACAGATTGCCCCCCAAAGTATGAAGTTAGAAGACAGGAACTGATAACTGAAATGTTTTGTAGACTTTCAAGCAAGGGTATAGACGCAGATAACCTGACAAAAGCTGCACACAAACATCCAACAAATATTATGACATGTTTCAAACCCAAGGCAGGCATACCTATGCTTGGGTGATCAAGACTTGCAAGATATGGCTGCCATAAAATACACTGCGGATCCATAATTGTATTGATAAAAAGGTATAGCCACTGAAAATACACTATGGATCTATACTCTTATGACATGAACTGATCGCATCCACAAAGAATACATAGTGGATTTACGAGATGACAAGACATAGCCACGACCAATACAAAGTGGATCTATGTAACAATATATGTGTCATTGTCCAAAAGAAACTCCATCGCAACCTGGGCAAAGTACATATCAAAGTGATCACTCAACCCAGGGTCTTCTTACCGATCCCGATGTAGTACGACTCTAACCATGTGAATAGATGTCCTGATGTCGAACATGGCAGAAACCACTTGATTACCGGTCAATGATGTAAATCGTTAACAAGCGTGAGGGAGATCACCATTAATGTCAATGATTCCCAAGGTACCCTAGTACATTCCAACAAATGTGAATGGATGAGCTGGAGTCGAACATCCGTGGAATCATCCGATCAGAGGTCAATGATGTAAACCTGTTGTCGGACGTGAGGAGGCCTACCATTGAGGCATGCAGGTCCCAAAGTACTAACTGGTTTCTAAGTCTAGTTCCTGGATAATGTGTTGAAGTCGACAGGAATAGGCTTGTCAAAGGAGGGCCTTGATGTATCCCTCATCAACGACACGAAATGGACATAGAGATGTAATTGATGGATCAAATGAACATGGACTGACATGGGTATTGAGACAAGATATTTGCGATGGCTGACTCTCAAGGCAGATGCTTCCCTTGAACACTAAGGCACAACAACAAAAACATGACATGGACCAAAACTTGATGATGCAGTGGATGCTCTGACTTACATCAGGTGACCTAGAGGAGTGAAAGAAACTCAAAGGATTGGCTAAGTGCAAAGGTTTAGCGGATTAAGATGTGCGCAAAGACAAAGTGCCGTGTTTAAGGGAAACTCTAAGAGTTACTTGGTAATGTTCTCACAAAACTGCTTGGCTTGCTTCTTTCAATATTTTCCCCCATCCAGATAGACGAGTACCTGTTTTTAATTTAACGAGCTCGAGGAGGATAACACATGCTCGATAAAACTCACCTTCGGTAAGTTCCTCTTCCTTTATTTAATGAACTAGAAGAAGTAATGGTTCGATCCCATATGGGCCTGTTGATGTTTTGTTTAGCAAGTCCAAAGATAGAAAACTCGAAGTTTTTTTATGATTATAGAGTCTGGAAAAACACTTAAAAGAGAACTCTCTCAGTTCCTTTTTCGTAAAGTAGTCTGACGAGACCGAAAAAGAGATAAACTATCACTCAACAGACATTTTCTTCAAATACTTAATCGAGCGTGAAGAGAACAAGGTCGCTCGGTAATCTTTTCATCTTTAGAGAGTCTGAAAAGAACTTAAAGATAACTCCAATGTTGTCCTTTTTCATAATGTTAGTATCATGAGGCTGAAAAAGAGATAAATTATCACTCGAAAGACGCCCTTTCAAATCGTTTAACGAGTGGGAAAGAAATCAAGATCACTCGGCAATATTTTCATGTTTAGAGAGTTTGAAAAGAGCTTAAAGGAGACTCCAGGGGGTTCCTTTTTCGTGTATCCATACAGGTCTGAAAAAGAGATAAAAGTCTACCCGGATGCATTCTCATTGTATTTACGAGCACGAGAAAGAACAAAGACTAAGCTCGGTATGCCCCCAGCTTAACAGCTGGTGACTTAGCTCTAGAATGATCGGCAAAGGCTGGAGACATGCCCTCCAAGCTTCAATTCATTCACCGGCTCTAAGGTCATCACCAATTTCTCTAGTAGATGAGAAAAAGGAGAAGGGTGGATGAAAAGAAGGTTCAAGAGAGGTGATTGTTTCATTTGTTAACGAGCTTGACACAGGAAAAGAACTATGCTCAAGACCCCTGTTTCATTTTTTAATGAGATTGTCACAGAGAAGAGAAACTATGCTCGTAGTTGCTTCTTGATCATGGCTTCCGAGAGGATAATGCTCTAGAAGGGTACCATGTCAAGGGAGAAAACTTGGTCATGGCTTCTAAGAGATCTTCGCCGGATGGAAGATAATCACTTTGGAAGGAACACATGTCGAGGGTCGTGACAGGAGTAAGGAGATCAGGCTCCAATAACCCTACCGAAGAGATCACCATGTCAACTACCAGATCCAAATCATCAGAAGTTGAGGTCATGGGAGACAATGTCACATAATTGACATGCAGCAGGGGCGATACCCTAGTTGGCCACTGAAATATCTGGTATAAATGTGAACAATATAATCATCTTTTGGATGATGGCTTGAGGGAATTCGTTGGAGTAATGCTTCGAATCTGGTGTGAAATTCCCGAATAGACTCATTCGCATGCTTGGCAAGGCTATTTAGTCGGGTGAGCAGCATGTTAGGGTCTTCTTTGATGCTCCACCTTCTGAGGAAGATTTCCTCAATTATATCCATGGTTTTGATGCTTCCATCAGGAAGACTGAGATACCAACGTCTTGTAGCATCATAAAGGGTAGCAGAGAATAACTTCATAACCAAGTCCTCAGCATCATCACTAATGGGGTGAAGTTAAAAAAATGCCCAAAAGTTACTCATATGATCTTCGACACTAGTGGCATCAGTGTCGGTAAACTTAGGCAACCACTTCTCATACTTGGGTGGCATTTGCCTAGGGTAGCCAGGTATGGCTGACATGTCTAATGGATTGAATAGAGTAGATGACCATTGTCTTTGATTGTTAACTGGGTTTGTAGTACCGATCTGAGAGGTAGACATGTTTAAAGGAAGTCTCTTTCCAAAAAGTGACTTGACAATGGGTGAATTCAAAGGAGGCTTCCTTCTGAAGGCTAAAGGAGGATTATTGAATCTCCTTTTGATTTGTGGAGTCGCCAGATAGTTTTCCTAAAACTATCAAAGAATAGGGGAATAAAGTCTAGTGGAGTCACCAAGTAATCTTTGTAAGAGAAAGGTCTTTGAGGCAAGGCTTACCAAAAGATTTGTCGTTGAGGAAGATTGACTCAGTGTTCCCCGGCAACGGCGCCAAAATGTTATTGCACAGTTTGTAGTTTAGGTCACAGGCTAAAGGATAGAGGGAAAACTGGCGTAACAAGAACCTTCCCCACCCAATGTCACCTCAATGGGGAGGTTCTTTCTATTTAGGGAGGTTAGCCCAGGGGAGACGTCCTTGGCAACCTAAGGTTTGAAAAGGAAGAAAGTATAAAGTCAAGTGTTAGAGTTCCCTTCTCACAGGTTACCACCAGAGTCAGATAGTCCGGCTAATCAACCAATAAATGAAGTGTATGCCCTATTGAAAACACCTGCCCGGAACAAGACAACAGTAACACAATATATATGTATGCAGGCTATAACTCAAAGGGTTAGTACTTCAATGACTATCTGCTATCACTTAATAAGCAATTGTAAAGCAATAGATATAGAATGAAGTCAATGTTGTGTCAATTAGCTATGCAAGATCATTAATTCATCAATATCTACCAAGATGACTAAGCCAACAATATATCCAATCAACGATTTACTCAATAAAAGCTTCAAATCATCATTTAATTGCTCATATCATAGTTTTGCTGCGCCAAGATGAAATATTCAACTATGACGTCAGCCCTAATTAGGTTAGTTATGTTAGTTAGGGTTTCAAAATTGTGTTTTGAAAGTAGTTTTGTACACTAAAGCTTCAACGTTGGAGATCAAATCAATGCCTTAGGGTATATGGGGTCAAAAGATAAGGGAACAAGTTCTTGAAAGGATGATGATTCAAAGACAAGAAGGTAGGGTTCTATGGTGCTGCAAAAGCAGGGCCCTAGAATCAAAACCCTAGGGGAAAGAGGTGCACTTCGGTGTTGCTTAAGCAAGGCTTCGTGCTCTTCCCTCCTTCTCTAAATCAACTTGGCAAAACGGGTAGACTAAAGGATAAGTCTAAGGGAGAAAGTGTTGTAAAGACAAGGCTTTCAAACCCTAAAAGGTGAAAACCCTAGGTGTAGGCAACCTAGGCCTAGGGTGTCTCCTTCTTTCAACCTATAACTTCAATGCTAGCTTAGAAGAAACAAGACAAGTGTAGCAAAGGCTAGGCTCTATCTCCTTTCTTCAATGGCTGAAAATCTTCCTCTCAAAGGGGACATGTAACAGTGACCTACTTGTGTGCTTGTTACCTAGGGTTTTAAATCAACAATACAATAAGCAAATGCAAGAAATTACACCTACAACCATTTATTTAAGAAGTTTTGCAAGAAAATTTACTTACATGTCATGAAGAAAAGCATAAGAAAACCCTAGTTGTAAACCTTCCTTGAGAGAAATTCCATAAATGCCAAAAATATCCTTCCAATAGCAAGTGCACCTCACTTTAGACAACAGATCTACCCAAGAAGGGCCCAAAAATCATATCTCACTTGTGTGAGTGAAGTGTTTTATCTCAAAATGAGGGAAAACATCCTGAATTTATATCATCCAATGACCCTTAATTAAAAATTAGGTCATTAAAACAATCGACAAGGCTGATTACTAAAAATCATATTGTTTTACATTTAATTGCTAAATAAAAACCCTAAATGAGTAGTAAGTAGGACGTCTAGCCCCTTTGAGGGGGACATTAGCCCTTTTTAGGGCGAATCTCAACACTAGAAGACAAATGTTGGCCCTCTCTGGGCCTCCAAACTCTGCCACACGTGCCAAACTGCCCTGTAAAGTTGCGACACGCTGGAGGTGATGTCAAGGATCTCTGGAGGATGTCCTGGGTCAACAAAGGGACACGTTCCACCTGTAGTGGGTCAACCCCCTAGGGTTGGGCTCAGCCAAGGCATCCTGAATGAAAATGTCTTTCTTCTTCTCTCGTGCAAAGGCTCGACCAATCACTGTCCTGTCTCTACCCTTGAAGAGGTCCCAACAACCATCTGATGGTCTCTTCAGCCCCATGGAGGTCCGAACTAATCATCTCCCCATGTGTACCGGTCCACCTGGTACCTGTCTGTCGGGTATGGTCCTGCACATCAAAAACTTCGCCCTCCATGGGCTCATTAGTCCTCGGGATCATAGAAATGTCAATCATATTTCATCATTAATTTTATCAAATGCATGCAAAAAACCCCTAGCATATCATCTAATATCTCAAAGACATTACACTGACCTACTATACAAAGCCGAAGAAAAAGATAAAGTGCCCTATTGGGCCAGCATCCATAAGAAGAAGAAAATTCCCAAAGGATATCGTCCAAGCCATGTAACACGAGGTGGTGTGGTCAAAGGATGCCCAGACATAGTGGAAGACAAGGGTGATATTATCCGTGGGTGCCTTTGTAGGAGGCGAGATGTACCTGTCATGGATGCAATTATTTCCAAGCCCTTTATTTCCTTTATTCTTTCTTTTATTCATTGCTTTTTCTTTCTTTTTATTTCAAGGTCTAACTAGAGGACACTGCCTTGGCGTGGTGACCAGAGCTAACAATGTTACCCATGAGTACTTTCACAGAAATGATAAGGCTGGCTTGTGATGAGACCCCCTTTTCCTTGGCCATGCAACCAAAGGTCACTGCCCTGGCGTGGTTACCAGATAATGGCAGTGTCATACTTCTAGGTACCTATGAACGTAATGGGTTGGTTCATGATGAGACCCCCCATCCTCTTGGCTAGGTCTTGTTTTGTATGTTTTCTTAGGGTCCCTCTTGTTTCTTATCGAGAGGATTTTTATTTCCTTCTCGGGGATCTCTGGGCGAGGCATCTCTAGGTTTTATTTTATGGATTTTATCTCTTACCAGCTGCTTTTACCCCCTGGGCCTTTAGCCCCTTCTTCCCACAGGATAAAGTGTAACCCCACAAATAGGTCACCCTAATTCCCAGACTAGGGGAATGGGATAGATGAATGGGAGATAAGATGTAAAATGATAATATGGTGGGAGCAGACGATGGCTCTTCAAAATCCCCCCTGGTGGCTAACCAAAACCTATGGATACAAGCTTTCTAGGGCACCCCGTTAATCCCCCCAAGCATGGTCAAGTGGGTTAGTGTAAGATCCAAGCAGTCGTCAGAAATGAAAGGAATTTGATGCATATATCTGAGAGTTATAATGATCAAACATGACACATACCATGATACCTGGACCAATTACCTCATGGAGCAAGAGTCTTCTCCGATACAAGTCCAAGGCGAAGGTGATGGATGCTGTTGCTGTTGACAGGACAGGTTTGATGAGGAAGAAGAAAGATGGGCCCTCCAGGGCCATGCTTAGGTCAATCCTGCTCTCGGTACTCCATGTCTAGGACTTGTGGGCCTCGAGACATGATCTCCTAGTTATCCCTAGAAATCGGGGATAACAGACTCCATTAACCCTTAGGCACTGATCTTGGATCTCCAGCGTTGAAGTGAAAGTGATCAAACAACTCTCAAAACCTTTGCTAAATTGAAACCCTAACTAACTACTAACCCTAAGAAGGTTGACGTCACCCTTGGTTACTTCATCTTGACACAACAATATTCCTTTTATAGGCAACTGGATGGTGGTTTAATGCATTTATTGAATGAAGGATTGATTGGATACATTGATTGCTACATCATCTTGATATTTATTGGTGGAGTGCTATTATTTCATTGCTATATTAACAAACACAGACTTCGTCAATATTTATTGTTATAATTGCTTATATATTGATATCAGATAGTCTTATGAAGTACTAACCCATTGAATCATAGCTTGCACATATTGGTTTGCTATTGCTTTTTTCCGAGAAGGTGTTCTTCTTTGGGCCTACACTTCATTATTGTCTGTTTAGCTGGGACTATCTGTTTTGGTGGTGACCTGTGAAGGGGGAACTTTACTTTGACTTTTACACTTTTGCCTCTTCAAAACTCCAGGTTACCGGGGATGTCTCCCCTAGGCCTAAACTCCCTAAAGAGAAAGAACCTCCCCATTGTGGTGACATTGGGTGGGATAGGTTCTTGTTACGCCAGTTTGGCCTTGTATGTCATAGCCATTTGACCTAGCTACAAACTGTGTGATAACATTTTGGCGCAGTTGCTAGGGAACACTAAGTCAATTCTCCTCAGACGACAAACCTTTTCGGTAAGCCTTGCCTCAGAGATCTTTTCTTATAAACTTACCTAGCGACTCCACTAGGGTGTTTTTCCCCTTTTCTTTGGTAGTTTCAAGTAAACTATCTAGCGACTCCACAAACTAAAAGGAGATTCAACAATCCTCCTTTGTCTTTCAGAAGGAAGCCTCCCTTGAACTCTCTTGTTGTCAAATCACTTTTCGGGAAGAACCTTCCTTTAAGAATCATGTCTAGCTCTCAGACCGCTACAACGAACCCAACCAACAATCAAAGACAATGGTCATATACTCTTTTCAAGCTGTTAGACATGTCAGCCATACCAGGATACCCTAGGCAAATGCCACCCAAGTATGAGAAGTGGTTGCCTAAATTTACCGGTACTGATGCAATCAGTGCCGAAGAGCATATGAGCCACTTTTGGGCATTCTTTCAGCTTCACCCCATTAGTGATGATGCTGAATATCTAATCATGAAGTTGTTCTCCGCTACTCTTTATGATGCCTCAAGGCGTTGGTACCTAAGCCTTCCCGATGGAAGCATCAAAACTATGGACAGACTTGAAGAGGCCTTTCTCAAAAGATGGAGTGTCAAAGAAGACCCTAATATGCTTCTCACACAACTGGATAACATTGCCAAATATGAAAATGAGTCTATTCGGGAGTTCCATACCAGATTTGAAAATTTACTGCAAAGAATTCCTGCAAGCCATCATCCGAAAGATGACTACCTCATCCATATTTACACCAGATCTTTCAATGGCCAACTAGGGTATCTTCTTAGAGACAAAACCCCCTAGTCCATTCAAGAAGCCCAAGAGCTCGCTACTAAAATAGAGGGAAACCTCCTTTAATCCAAGATTGAGCCTTTTGCTAACCCAAGGGGGAGAATAGACACTAAACCGAAGATAGTTCACAATGCTGAGCTTACTTCAGATCTATGTACCAGTATCACCAAACTACAAGCTTCTATGGATGGTATCATAAAGAATCAAGAGGAAATGATGAGCAGGATTGTCAAGTTGGAAAGATCTTAGACCCAAGCACCCAGAGCCCCGTACAAAGGGTAATTCTAGAAAGGGGGCCAATTTTATAAACCAAAGAATGAGCATGAAGTTCTGAATACTTTGGCCCATGCAAACATTGTTGATGAAAATCCTTGGTGCCTGGAATGCAGTGAAGCACATTGGGAACATGAGTGCCCCTACAATAGTGGCCATTAACAAGTCAACAACATGGATTGTTTCATGGATTTTCCTCAAATAAATATCACAGATGCAGAACATCAGGAAGCCATGAAAGAAGCAGCCAGATCAGCAAGGATGGTGGTAATAAACAACCTGGATCAAGAATCATGAGAAAATCTAAAGAAACAAGAATTTTAGGTGTACAGAAGAAAGAATTTGAAACAACCAACTGCTGATCAAACAAAGCCCCCACCCTTGGAAGTGATTCTTCCCAAGACATCCAAGGCTGACAAGGTCAACTTGAATTTTGACTTCGAAGGGGCATTATCAAAGATGCATGTAAAGGTCACCCTAAGGGAAGAAATCAAGATCCCATCCATCAAGGAACGATTTGACTCTTTCTTTTCGGGATCGGATGAGCCTATGGACCCCCCTATTATGTTGCAAGCTGATCACTTCAGGGTCCAATATGGTGAAAACCCTCCTTTCTTCATGACTTTGACAATGAACGACAAAAATCTCAACAATTGCATGTTAGATACAGGCGCTGGTGCCAACATGATGTCACTCAAAGTCATGCGACAAGTGGGCTTGAAGGTCACACGGCCTTACAAAAATGTATGTGGCTTTGAATCTAAATCCATACCCACACATGGGGTGGTTGATAATGTTGAAGTTCGTTTGAAGGAGTAACCTAAAAAGATGGTCCATGTTGACATTATGGTGGTTGATGTCCCATATGTGTGGGGAATGTTGTTATCTAGGAAGTTTGGTGCAATGTTAGGTGGCGCCCTTGAGATGGACCTCACATTCTTGCAATTTCCTTTGAAAAATGGAATGGTAGGTCATCTACTCAATGTGCCAATAACTGGGGACCATGTGCAGGATATTATTCACCCCATCGATAATGAAAAATCACAAAACGAGATGATATAAACTCTTCAAAAGTATTCTCCAGAAGACATGCCCTTTGCAACAGAGGAGGACTTTGATCAGATCGAATGGCCCAAGAGAGAAGAATACCAACAACTCCTAGATGAATTCAAGAACAAAGAAATCGGGACAATGAAGATATTAAAGAAACATGAAGATGACGTACAAATCCACCCGTCTCAACAAGAGGTTTTTACAGCAGAAGCCCACCCCCCTCCCTCAGCACAACACAACAGGGTTGTCCAAGGAACGACCAAATACAAAGTTAGAAAGTACAAGGAGGGAGACATGGTATGGATGTGGGATACCCAGAAAGGAGAGCCAACTAATGTAAAAGGGAGCACTCAGTCATGGCTCGGACCCTTAAAAGTTGGAATGGAATCAGTTAACGAATCATATTATCTATCCACTCTAGAGGGAAGAAGGCACCCATTACCCATCACCAGGCACCTCCTCAAACCCCACCAAGGTGGGGGGACCTGATTTCATAGGTAAGTGTAGGTAAGTAGGCATTTTTCATGTATTATACATTTGCATTTCATGTTAGTTTGCTTCCACATTTGCATTGTT
>JASDQU010683295.1:31075-56952 GCA_032191745.1 Picea mariana
ATATATATATATATATATATATATATATATATATATATATATATATATATGCTGGGGTGGCATTACCGCCCCATTTTTGTTACTGATGCCCCTATCAATTTTGAGCAATATGCAAGTTTTGCCAGAGATGATGAGGTTCTCATGCGCTCTATGGTGAGCACATGTCCCTGAGTTGGAGCCAGATGTTATCCCTGATTTTTAGGGATAACTAGGAGATCATGTCTCGAGGCCCACAGGTCCTAGACATGGAGTACCGAGAGCAGAATTGACCTGAGCATGGCCCTGGAGGTCCCATCCTTTTCTTCTTCCATCAGCTTTATCTTGGCAGCAGCAGCAACATCCATCACCATCGGCTTGGTCTTGTATCATATGAGGTTCTTGCTCCATGAGGTAAATGGTCCAGGTATCATGGTATGTGTCACTTTTGATCATTAAAACCTTTAAATGTATGCATCTGATTCCTTTTATCTCTAACAACTGATTGGATCTTACATTATCCCACTTGACCATGCTCCGGGAGATTGATAGGGTATCCTACCAAGCCTATGCCCATAGGTCTGGGTTTGCCACTGGGGGATTTCTAAAAAGCCATTGTCCGCTCCCCTCATAGCACCACTATTTCATCTTTTCTCCCGCTCACTTGTCCCATTCCCCTTGTCCGGGCATTGGGTTGACCTATTTGTAGGATTGCACCTTATCTTGTGGGAAGAAGGGGCTAAAGGCCCAAAAGGTAAAAGCAGCTGGTAAAAGATAAAAGCCTGGAAATATAACCTCGAGATGCTTCGTCCAGGGATCCCCGAGAAGGCAATAAAAATCCTCTCAGTAAGAAACAAGAGAGACCTGGAAAATATAAACAAGATCTAGTCAAGAGCATAGGGGGTCTCATCACGAGCCAACCTATTAGGTTCATGGGTACCTAACAGTATGACATTGCCACCATCTGGTTACCATGGCAGGGCAGTGATCTTTGGTTGCATGACCAAGGGAAAGGGGTCTCATCATGAGCCAGTTTTATCATCTCTGTGAAAGTACTTGTGGGTAACACTGTTAGCTCTGGTCACCATGCCAAGGCAGTGTCCTCTGGTTAGCCCTTGAATAAAATAAAAAGAAGAAGAAAAAGCAAATAAAAGAAAAGAATAAAGGCAAGAATGGGCTTGGAAAAATTGCATCCATGATAGGTACGACTCACCTTCTACAAAGGCACCCATAGATAACATCATGCATCCCTGGCTCTCACTTCACCCACATGTCTGGACATCCCCAACCACATCACCTCACTTACATGGCTTGGATGAAACCTTCTTGGAAACTTCCCCTTTCTTGTGGATACTAGCCCAATAGGATGTCTTGTCTTTTTCTCCAGTCTTGTATTGTAGGTTTTTGTAATGTCTTTGAGCTATTGACTGATGTATTAGGGTCTTATGCATATGTTTGATAATATTGATGATGAAACATGATTAACATTGCTATGATCTTGGTGACTGATGAGCCCATGGAGGGCATAGCTTCTGATGTGCAGGATCATGCCTGATGGACAGGTACCATTTGGACTTGTACACATGGGGAGATGATCAGTTCTGACCTCCATGGGGCTGAAGATCCCACCAGATGGATGTTGAGACCCCATCAGGGGGCAGAGGTAGGACAATGCTTGATTAGGGTCTTGCACTGGAGAAGACGAGGATGTTCCATCAGAGGCACTTTGGCGGATCCCGACATAGGGGGAATGACCCCTTTTCAGTGGAATGTTGGCCTTGGAAGGCTCTTGACGCCTCCATCCTCACCATGACATCATCCAGCTTCATGGACATTCATGGGCGTAGACTGGGTAGCAGTGACACATGTGGCATGTTGGAGAGGCCCCTAGGTGGCTAACGTTTTGCTCCTGGATGTCTCATTTTCCCTAAAAGGGGCTAGCGCCTCCCTTGAAGGGGATTTTACCTGTTTTACAGCTCAGTTAGGGTTTTAATTTGACAATTTAATGTAAAACAGTATTGTGGTCTTATCGGCCATTTTTATGACCTAAAATTAATTAAGGTCATTGATACAGTATATATTGAGGATTTTTAGCCTCATTTTAACATAACACATCACTCACTCATTAGTGAGGTCTAATTTTTGTGCCTTACTTGGGTAATTTTGTTGTTTTAGTGAGGCGCACTTGTTGAAGGAAGACATTTCTTGGCATTTTTGGCATTTCTCTTAAAGGAAGGTTTACAACTAGGGTTTGCATGCTATTTCATGGGGATACATAAGTGTGTTTTTTGCAAAACTTCTTGATTGAATGGTTGTAGTCTTATATTCTTGCATATATTTATAATTTGTTGATCAAAAACCCTAGGTGACAAGCACACAAGTAGGTCCTTGTTTCATGTCCCCTAAAAGAGAAATTTTCAGCCATTGAAGAAGAAAGGAAGAGCCTAGACATAGCTACACTCTTATTGCTTCTTCTCCCTGAGCTAGTCGTACTTTCTAAAGTCAAGAAGGAGGAGATGTCCCAGGCCTAGGTTATCTACACCTAGGGTCATCCTACTTCTAGGGTTTGGTGATAGAGCCTTTCTATAGAAACACTCTCCCCCACTACACTCTCTAGTCTTGATTTATCTTTGATGCTAGCCATTTTTCCAAGTTAACCTAAGGAAGGAGGAGAGAGCACGAGGCCTTGCTTTAGAAACACCAGAGTGAGTCTCTCTCCCCTAGGGTTTTGATTTTGAGGCCCTGCCATAGCAGCACTTCAGAACCCTTCCCTCTAGTCCTTAGTCTTCCTCCTTCAACCCTTGTGTCCTCTTCTAAATTGACTCCATTAACCCTTAGGCACTGATCTTGGATCTCCAGCGTTGAAGTGAAAGTGATCAAACAACTCTCAAAACCTTTGCTAAATCGAAACCCTAAATAACTACTAAGCCTAAGAAGGCTGACATCACCCTTGGTTACTTCATCTTGACGCAACAATATTCCTTTTATAGGCAACTGGATGGTGGTTTAATGCATTTATTGAATGAAGGATTGATTGGATACATTGATTGCTACAAAATCTTGATATTTATTGGTGGAGTGCTATTATTTCATTGCTATATTAACAAACATTGACTTCGCCAATATTTATTGTTATAATTGCTTATATATTGATATCAGATAGTCTTATGAATTGCTAACCCATTGAATCATAGCTTGCATATATTGGTTTGTTGTTGCTTTGTTCCGAGCAGGTGTTCTTCTTTGGGCCTACACTTCATTATTGGTTGTTTAGCCAGGACTATCTATTTTGGTGGTGACCTATGAAGGGGGAAATTTACTTTGACTTTTAAACTTTTGCCTCTTCAAAACTCCAGGTTACCAGGGACGTCTCCCCTAGGCCTAACCTCCCTAAAGATAAATAACCTCCCCATCGTGGTGACATTGGGTGGGATAGGTTCCTGTTACGCCAGTTTGGCCTTCTACGTCATAGCCATTTGACCTAGCTACAAACTGTGCGATAACAAGATTCATTTTATTAATATATATAGATGAATTACATTTCCTAGGGACTATGGCCCCTTTTCAACTTTATCGGTTGACCAGCCTAAGTCATAATTACATAATACATTCTAATTCATAGGGATTAAAATCGAGGTGTTACATACCCCTCCCCTTATTTTGGCATTGTCCTCACTGCAAAACACCATTCCAATGTTATTAACATTACAAATCTATACACTCTAGCCTTTACTCTACATAGGCAGCCCAACCAACTCTTTTATACATAGGCACTCTGGCCTAAATTAAACATGTCTACATAGACATTCCGACCCAAAACATGTATAATGATTTTTAGGATTTATATTTCTGGTAGCAATTCTAACCATCGAGCTTCCCTTCCCTATCAACCTACACAACAAAAAAAAATGAACTCCTTTCTCTGCCATGTAGTCCCTTAGGATGTTCCACTTATTTTCAGGGCTCCCTTGCACTAAGCCAGGAAGTTTCAGAGTTGCGGCTTCAAGAACTCCAACTACAACCGGTCCATTGGATTTTCTTCATTCTATGCCTTCATCATTGAGCTTGATTTCCTTCTAGTTCTATTTTTTTCCCGAGATTCCAACTTTCATAGCCAACATCTCGACTGTATTATACACATACAGTCATCATGAGATATCATTATAACAATTTCAATCATAAATGTCAAATCTATTTTATATAGGAAAACAAAATTTTCCAAGCATGAGCTTCTTGCTCATAATTCGTTTGAATCTTGCAGCTACATGCATCAATATTTATTATGGATTACAACAATGCCATACCCAATACCATTATTCTTGCAATTTCTCAACCTTCAGTCAACCAAACTAATTGTTGGCATAACATAACAATTTTTAATTTCTCAAATCTGTTTATATATAGAAAATAAAATTCCCTAGGCATGAGGATTTTTCTCATAATGCTTGGCTCTTGTAGCAAAAGGAATTGGTCTTATGTATGGGCTTACATCCATGCCACATTCAATACCATTGTCCCTACAATTTCCTCAACCTTTCATTTAGCCACACAAACTATTAGCATAACATAACAATTTGGAACTATTAATTTCTGAAATCTATTTTATACAGAAAAACAAAATTTCCAAGCATGAATTTCCTGCTCATAATGCTTGTTTCTTGTAGCAAAAGGAATTGGTATTCCTTATGTGATTACATCCCAGACATATCCAAGACCGCTGTCACTGCAATTTTCTCAATTTACATGCATCCAAACAGATTGTCAGTAATTTATGTACAATGGTAATAAGCGATATCAAAATTGCTTACAACTACAATTCAATTACTTCTACTCATTCTTGACATCAAATGGAATTCAACCGTTGAATTGAATGAACCCATCATTCTTTAAACACATATTATGAGACAATATTTTCTTTCTTCTATTTAGAAATATTTTTATTACTTTGTCCCCGTGACAGAGATTTTCCATAATTCATCATTATTTAACTACTTTAACCTACAACTTTCTTGTTTCAATATCTAACAGCTCCTGAAGTGTTTTCAACTTCATGAGTTAGCAATACTCACATCATTTCAGTTGTTAGCATAGTCATTTCTATGTCACATAATATATACATGCATTCACCAAAATGCATTAAATAATTCCTTTAATACCATTTGTAACATTTTCAAGAGCTCCAAAAGGTGATCTCGGAATTGTAACAAACAACAATTCAATCACCTTCAACTAGTATTCATATTAATATAATGTAGCTATTATTCATTATGCATTTGCAACACCACATGATTTTCATAATGCATGAATTAATTACTAATAAAATAACCATCGATGTGTCACTACCCATGGCCACATTTAAATAATGCATCCCTACATTGACTACATAATACCACATAACGTTTTCATGCATTCACAAAGGTGAGTTGGAAGGTCTGGCCAACGCCTTAACACATCATCCACACACTTCCTACTGCTTTCCTGACCATTTGGATACCTTCCTTTTAACCCAAACACAACACCAAGAATATAATTATTAAGTTCTCTTCAGTGTCGGCAAAGAGGTTGCAGTCCAAACATCAACTATATAGTAGATACCATTAGCACTCACATAGTGCTATAGCCCTTCCATATCCAACCATATCATGGTCTCACACATGACTATCCTTGTGGGTATTCATTGTTGTATAAAGACTATGTCTCATGAATTGACCTGGTTATGATCCCATAACAAATCATAACACAATATGCAACCAACATTTTATCTAAATGCATTCTACATCATCAAAATTTACATACTCTAGGCCTTCGGCCATTACATATCAATTTAAATCTTGAAAAATTAATTGAGTGAATTCTTACCTCAATTCCCTTCAACATTGGAAGCAATCAAATGCATACCTACATAGTTGTTATCAACCTACTTGATGTTATCTGATTAGTTGGTATTTGTAGAAGCTCACAAGATTCCTCTTCCATCCTTTCGATTACCATTCCTACCACCCTCATGGGTCTTCACATAGATGGAAGTCATAAGAAACAACAATAACATCCACATCTTTAACTATGATATGTCATTTTTTCTAAATACATAATTCGTTATTAGTCATATTCAATTGCCATAACATCATTATTGCATGTATATAACAACATACTATTCTAAGTCCACAAGCATACCACATGCATATCCAATCATGTACATATGCACAAATGCACTTCCATATGCACCAAAAATTCACTGTTAGCATGCCTACTAATGCATTTAACTTCATTGTATGCATCATGCACTCTAGTGCATTTATGCTTCAATTAACTTATTTATTTATTTATTTTGTAGCCGGTTTTCCTTGAATTTCTTCATATCCTTGCTACCTCGTATGCTCCCATTTTTCACATCTGCACTACTGTTCCATCATCCAAACACTTTCCAGCTAAGTTCCACTTGGCCATTCTGCAATCCAATCGATGTGTTTTATTTGAAACAACTTCTCTTAGGTAGTCATATCTAAACTTTACCTTTATGAAACATTCCAACACCTTGGAATGAGGTAACTCACAACATTCCATGACTCTACTACTACATCATCATTGAATCAACTTATCCATACTCATTCCACATCTCTACTATTACTTCTACTTCTAGTTGTTCATTGGATTAATACTTCATTTGAAAATCCTCTATGAAGCCACACTCCTCGCACTTAATACCATTCCCAATGGAAGTCTACTTTCATTCAGTGGCACTTTTCAAGTGAGAGAACCTTCATTAATCTATCCCTGATTTTTGCACTGTATCTTGTTTCCACCATGAACTCTGATATCATAAGTGGCTTTCTTTCTCTGAGTACTTTTATAAAAAGTAGCTAGGTCATAGCTATAAAATTCTTCCCAATGAATTCTATTCTTGTCACATAGCGATGATTCACACGTCACCTCTTAAGCTCCTTTTTCTCTTTCACATCAAGCATTGCAACTATCTACACATCTCTACCTTCAAGGTTATGGAATCTTACTTTTCCTTTCTATGCTCACCAATGACATTATTCACCAACTGAATTCATGTCTTATGTGAGTATTTTTTTTTTGTTCCTAGCAATTCATTCCGATTATGTAGCAGCTAAATAATAATTCTTTAGTTTCACTCTTCTTTAGTACTTTATCCACTTTTCATTATTTTCCTTGTAGCTCTTTATTGCCTCAACCAACTTCTACAATCTCTTTCACGCTTCCATGAATCTAATATCCAATTTTAGGATTGGATTTATCTAATTATACCTCTAATTCTGCAAAATGTACAAGCAACCATTTTGTTAGAATTATGCATGTCAATTTTTTTGTCAATTAATGCAACATGTCTTTTTTTTGCTCAATTCATGAAGAAATATGTCATCATTCTCCAAATTATAATAATTCCATGTTATCATCCTATGAATCAAAATTCCAACGACTATACTCATGCCTCATTCTGATCTCTGAGCTGAAAGTTATGGCTCCCCGAAAAAACCATTTTCACCCCTTTTATGCAATTTCTCCACTGGTGCAATTTTATTGAAGTGTCAACTTCTATCAACTGCATATGAAATTATGTCAATAAATAGAGAAACTTTTTATGAATAATAGATAATAAATTCATAACAATTCTTATATTTTAAATCTGACGCTCCAGTCAAAAAATGCAGCAATTTGGAAATGACCATTTTGCCCTTTTTCACCTCTTTTTCCAAACTTACAATTTTTAGCAAAACTGGCTATCTCTCAATCTGTGCACTTCTGAAAAATTTTCATTAAACCAAAGTTGTTTTTATTGACGATTAAATAAAATTTTGAGTAAACAAATTTTTTTATTTTTGTGATCTGGTGTCACCTTTTCTATGAAAATCTCGAAAATCCCAAAAAAGTGGCCCAAAATAGTGGATTTTGGCCTATTTAAGCATCCCCATTTCAATCCCCTTAGGATTTATTTAGTTCCTTCGTGGGTTATTTCCGTGTCTTCCTTCTAGACACTCTCAATGAGTTTCAGCTTAATATGGACCTTTGCCAATGATCTGGACTCAGATCTTTAAAAGCCACCCTTTTTCCATTTTTGACAAATCCAAGAAGAAATGGACAATGACCCTCTCTAGCACTTTTGTAGAGCTCATCTCTGCAGAAAAAAATCATAAGTTTCATCTAAATTTGACATACTCTACTTTATTTATGGCCAAAGTAAGAAAATGGCTCCAGACCTTGCTTTTTTTTTTAAAACTGTGGAGCAGTTTTGCCTATGGGGCAATCTGCACCGTTGATCTTAAAATTGAGAGATATATGGACCGTCCATCGGAGGTGCCCATTCGGAGTGCTAAAGAATCGGTGTCAAACGAGACTCCAAAAAGAGGGTATTGAAGAATATTCCCTTTCGATACCGTTAGAGCCTATCATTTGGATTTCAGAAAATTGGGGAAGTTTCACTGCTCCAAAAAGAGAATATAGAAGAGTATTCCATTTCGATACCATAGAAAATTTTCATTCAGAGTTCATAAGATTGGTGAAGTTTCACTACTCCAAAAAGAGGGTATCAAAGAATATTCCCTTTCGATACCGTCAGAACTTTTCATTCAAAGTTCAAAAGATTAGCGAAGTTTCACTGCTCCAAAAAGAGGGTATCGAAGAATATTCCATTTCGATACCATCAAGACTCTTTTGAATGAGATCTTTCAAAAACACTTTTCCAAAATAACATCTCCATGATATCTGACGAATGAGAATGATCCTGAATGATCTGATGACTCTCCTTCTTTCAAGCTTCTATCATCAGGGTTCTCTTCTTCGGACTTCCAACTTATGTCCAAATTTAGACGTTCTGAATCAATCATTCCAAGAGATGTACGAATGAGAATGGATTTGACTAATAGAACAGATCCATTTATTTCAATCTCCTGTCATTGGACTCCTCCCTTCGGACTCAACCTCGCACTTGACTCCGAAGTCCTTTTGACACTTCCTTCCCGAAGGCCTATTGGGAACACCTTTCTCAGAAATCTACGATTAAATCTTAACCATGGATCCTCATGATCGAATTAATGTGGGACTTCGATCCACAAAAATTCACAGCCACCATGAACACACAAGAATTTGAACTCCAAGGACAAATTCAATTCTGCAATGCAATTGTAGATCGATGTCATAAATCACTTCTTTGACCACTTTGAACACTGAAACTCGAAATTTTCTCATAATTTGGGGCTTTCACTTTTGTTCTCTCCATTCCCCCGCTAAATTCGTAACAAACAAATTTGCAACAACGAATTTGACGAATTCACAAAATTTATATCCCATGCTAGTTCGGTGTTGAACTAGAAGCTATAATACGAATTTGTAACGTACCCAACCACCTATAGGCTAGTCACACTACCTCAAAAACTCACTTCGAAATTGATTTCGAATTCTGATAATAATTAATTCGAAAATAAGCATGAAAGAATCACATGCATTAATCAAGATCCATGCTTCAACATAAAAGAAATGAACATTGTTCCATGCACAACAAATAACCAGCAAGCAAGCATGCATAAATAAATCTCAGAGATAATTAAATACACAACATAATATACATTATACATAAAACACATAGAGCACTTATGTTTTCAAATAAACATTCACCAACTGACTGTAGACCAAGGATGTTCATCCTAACCATAGACAATGTTGTTCATTTACTCTCAACAACATGTCACTTCTGAGCCAGGGCTATGAATCCACAAGGATGGGTCCTAAGCCAAATCTAAAAACACACCAATTAGCTAACAAGCTCTCAGGTTTTTCCAACCATGCAACAATCCTAATTTTCAACTTTCTTTCCCCTTCAGCCTGTACAACCCAAAGAAACAAACCCCTTTCTCTGTCATGTAGTTCCTCAGGATATTCCATTTCTCTCTAGGTCTCCAGTGCTACTAGTCACAAAATGTCCATGCTGGAAACTCCAAATATTCTCAGTTGTGACAGTTCTTTGAGAGCTACCATTGGACTCATTCCCATATGCATTCATTCCCACATAGAATGATCAGTAATTTACTACAAACAACTAGCAATGGCTCTCCTCTTCTAGCCATTCGTTTCCATGCTCAAACCAAGAGCACACAAATTAGCAAGAATGAGGAACCAAAATGAAAGAGTGAGAGGAGTGTAAGAGTGAATGGAGAAGAAGAACTAGTGAACCCAAAAACAACCCAAGGAGTTTTTTATATATTTACTTGGAAATCAAGAACCACTTGGCCTCCCCCAAGAAGTCCATGTAACCACTTTTCTCAATTAAAACCAATATGACCAAATAAAATATAGTAAAAAGACTTGGCTCCTTAAGCCCCCTCTCTTGTGCAATCATACCCCCCTATCTCTATTGCCCTTGTCTGTCTGTAGCCAACGATGCATTTTATTAATATATATAGATGTATTACATTTCCTAGGCACTATTCCCCCTTTTCAACTTTACCGACTGTTACACATCCAAATTACTCACTTCAATGATGACCCATTGTTGTCATTACTAGTGTCGCATTTTTGGTCGCAAGTGTCGCAAACATCATATTTCCATATTGCCTATGTCGTGTCTCTAACGACATCATAAGGACACTTAAGACACCTTCAAAGACAGGTTTAAGAAGGAGAAATCATCTGATGAAGAGTACAAATCATTTTCCATGGAAAAGACCACTTAAAAATTGTTTTTGAAGGGCAACACTCCCCTACCCACTGTCAGGGAGTGCCAACACTCCCTACCCATCTTTGGGGGAGTGTTGTAACACTCAGGACACCATTCTAGGGGAGCGTTGGGATTTTTTGAAGGAATTTTGGGCAGCGCTCCCCTGCCCACTGTCAGGGAGTGCCAGTGCTCTGTACCCTCCTTTGGGGGAGCATTGCAATGCTCTATGCACACTTTTGGGGGAGAGCTGGCCTGTTTGAGAAAATTTTGGGTTGTTGAGGAAAATCAGGGAAAAATCCCCTTCATCTTGGAAATTAGTTGGATTTGAATCTGAGGTCAAGGCTCGATCTTAGGGAGGATCCACAATTGAAGGAGAAAGATACTCAACCTATACCAATAATATCTAAGGTGGTTGGGTCTCTCCAAGCTTATATAAGGAGGCCTTCTCATGGTGAAAAGCAGATGGATTTTAGAGGCATCAAACTTATGATCTCATAAGGGAGAATTATCAGTGAAAGTTACAGTCATTCCAATTGTGGAACTTTTGAGCAAGGGTCTAGACAAAGAGAGCTTGGTGAAGTTGTTGCATCTGTATCTATGGTTGTAAGAACTTTGTTTTGTTTTCATTAATATAAATATGTGCTTGGCATGTTTCCTTTAAATTTGTGTATGTTTCATGAATTTGTTTCTTTTGATAGATCTATTATGAAGCTAATCATGGTAGAGTAGGAAGTATATTTCATTGTTGCTGCTCATTGTATTGCAGGACCTTCTGAAGAACTTGGAGATCAAGATCAGCCTAGATCGATAAAGGACAAACGTCGGTAAAGGTATTTGCCTTTCTTTCTTCTTCTGCCTTGAATAGTTTAGCCCTCTGTTATAAGAAAATCCCCCCGCAGACAAGTGGATCTCCTCTTGGATACTAGACCCCTATAACCAAGACAGAAAGGTGCTAATGTGGACACTGGCATTCCTTTTCATGAAGCTAAACTATTCAAGGAATAAGAAGAAACAAAGGTAAATACCTTTATCGACGTTTGTCCTTGCTTGATCCAAGATGATATTGATCTACAATTTCTTCAGAAGGTCTTGCAATACAATTAGCAGCAACAACGAAACATACTTCCTACTCTACCATGATTAGCTTCATAATAGATCTATCAAAAGAAACAAGTTCATGAAACATACACAAACTTAAAGGAAATAGGCCAAGCACATATTTACATTAATGAAAACAAAGAAAAGTGCTTACAACCTAGATGCAGATGCAACACCTTCACCAAGCTCTCTTTGTCTAGACCCTTGCTCAAAAGTTCCATGGTCAGAATGACTGTAACTTTCACTGATAATTCTCCTTTATGAGATCATAAGTTTGATGCCTCTAAACTCCATTTGCTTTTTACCATGAGAAGGCCTCCTTATATAAGCTTGGAGAGACCCAACCACCATAGAGATTCTTGGGATAGGTTGAGGATATTTCTCCTTCAGTTGTGGATCCTCCCTAAGATCCAACCTTGACCTCAGAATCGAATCCAAATTATTTCCAAGATGAAGGGGATTTTTCCCTGATTTTCCTCAACAACCAAAAATTTTCTCAGACAGGCCATCGCTCCCCCAAAAGGGTGCATAGAGAGTTGAAACGCTCCCTCAAAGGAGGGTACAGAGCGCTGACACTCCCTGACAGTGGGCAGGGGAGCGTTTCCCTTCAAAAATCATTTTTAGGTGGTCTTTTCCATGGAAAATGCTTTGTACTCCTCATCGGATGCTTTCTCTGTCTTAAACCAGTATTTGAAGGTGTCTTAAGTGTCCTTATGATGTCGTTAGAGACACAACATAGACAATATGGTAGTATGATGTTTGTGACACTTTCGACACTTGCGACCAAAAATGTGACACTTGCGGCACTAGTAATGACAAAAATGGGTCATCATTGAAGTGAGTAATTTTGATGTGTAACAAATTGCCCCCCAAAATGTGAAGTTAGAAGACGGGAACTGATGACTGAAATACTTTATAGACTTTTCGAGCAAGGGTATGGACTAAGAGAACTTGGAAGAAGCTGAACAAAACCATCAAACAAATATTATGACATGTTTCAAACCCAAGACATGCATACCTATGCTTGAGTGATAAAGACTTTCAAGGTATGGACGCCATAAAATACATTACGGATCCATAATTATATTGACAAAAAGGTATAGCCACTGAAGATACAATGTGGATCTATACTCCTATGACCTGAACTGATCGTAGCCATGAAGAATACACATTGGATCTATGAGACGACAAGACATAGCCACGACCAATACAAAGTGGATCTATGTGATAGTATATGTGTCAATATTCAAAAGAAACTACGTCGCAACCTGGGCAAAGTACATATAAGAGTTATGAATCAACCCAGGGTCTTCTTACTGATACTGATGTAATACGAATCTAACCATGTGAATAGATGTCCTGATGTTGAACATGGCATAAACCACTTGATTACCGGTCAAGATCAGCCTGGATCGAGCAAGGACAAACGTCGGTAAAGGTATTTAAATTTATTTCTTCTTCTTCCTTGAATAGTTTAACTTCATGAAAAGGAATGTTAGTGTCCACATTAGCACCTTTATGTCTTGGTTATAGGGGTCTAGTATCCAAGAGGAGATCCATTTGTCCGCAGGGGCATTTTCCTGTAACAAAAATTGGCGACTCCACTGGGGAAGGAAATCCTATTTGTATTTCCTTGGTTTGTCCCTACCCTTTTACCACCTTTCAGATCACTTTTACTAGTTGTTCACCATCCATTTTCTTTCTCCTCCCTTCATTAGCAATTTCACCAATTTTTGTGCATTCTGGGTGAGTTTTTCTTCATTTTTTTGACTGTGTTTTGAATTTCTGGGTGGCTCAACGCCCCCTTGTAGGCCATACCAGAGCACTAGTTCTCCCCTATAGTATCTTAGGGTGCATTGCAACACTCTATGCACCCTTCTGGGGGAGCACTAGTCTCTTTTTTGAGAGTTTTTGCCTTCTTTTTCTCAGTCTTTTGTAGCCTGTTTTGCAGAGATCTTTACCCAGAGTCTGTAGTTGGTTTGTGAAGATGTTTGGATTGGTTTTTGATGGATTTTTATGCTTATCACTCCCTATTGTCTTTATCATAGCTTGAAACCTTTTTCATAAATGTGAAATTGTCTTTTCTAGCTTCTTTTTGTCAGGACAATTTTGAGTGATTTCTCTTTCTCCCTATCATTTCTTGGATTCTTATTTGCATTTTATTGTATTCCTTGAATGATTGATTGGTTGTAGAATTCTTGATGGTGTTATTTCTTATTATAACAAGTCTCTACTTGTTTTCTTTCATACTTCATTGCCTTGAGTGCATGCTCTGTTTGTAGCCCTTTTGCTTCGTGTCTTTTGCATCTGCATAGGACTCTTTCTCCTGATTGAAAGTAGTGGAGCATTGAAGGTTCTGTATTTAATTTTTTTATACGCCATAATCAAACAAAGAAGATAAATGCATTTTTTCTTTTGGGTAGTGAAACTAGATTTCATATGAAGTAGAGAAATTGCATGGTTTTTGGCTTTTTTGGGACATTGTGCATCTATAATGATGAGTGTTTTCTCCTTCTCGTAGCATAGATTTCATCGAAATGAAAAGATTACATCTTCATCTCTTTTCATAAATTTTGAGTCGGTCAAAACACCATATTTTCCACGCCACTTTCCTTTTGAGTAGCAACAATCTTAAGAATCAAGCGCTAAACTAAAATTGATAAAGACATTTTTACAGTTTCTAGTAGCAAACCTACATCAGATTAGTTGTAGAGCTTTGGAATAGGTGTGAAAGATAACTTTCCAAAGCTGCAAACAAACATAGAATCTTGTGTTAGGGAGCGGTGAAATCCAATTGCTACATTTTGTCCTGGGAAGCCCTTCTCACACAAGAGTCAAACCTGAGGTCACATTAAGAATAGCAGAGTTACTCACCCTGATTTGTTGGTTTTGGTGTAGCGATTGCATGTATTATGGGGGTCGCTTGAAGGTATACCCACAATGATGAGTGGAAGCATTTCAAGTTGATTTCGGGCCAGATACCTTGCCATGGCATGTGGATCAGACTGTCGATTGTTTCCCTAAGAATTACTGTTGTAGTTGGTAACCTTAGTGGCCTATCTCTTTAGGGTCTTTACACAAGGTGAATGTGGAGGGTAAAGTCTTCACGGTACCTGGAATGGACATTGGCCAGACTCACTCGGGATCCTTGGAGGGTATACCCACGATTATGTGTGGGAACTTGCACCAAGGCGTAAGTATGTTAAGTAGGTTCTCAACCTAACTTTTCCACCTTCTCTATCTCACCCCCTTCTTACTTTGTTCTCGCGATGTTGGATTTCATCACCAACTAGTGTGCTTATTGTGAGAAGGTTTTTGTTTGCTTGTTTGCTTACTAGATTTTTAGCGTGTGTTGTTTGTTCTCCCTAGTAGAATCTAGGTTGGATCTTTATTTTTTATGGCATCAGTTCTCGGAATGACCAATGAAGGAACCCCTTTTCCAGGGGAACCCTTTGTTTTTCCTTATAGAAATGTTGTTCCTCCTTACATCACTACTTTGAGCCTTCTAGGTCTCACAATTGGGTTACTGGTATGGTTGTTTTCCACTCCGGTGATCTTGAATGCAGGTGCTTCAGATGTAAGAAAACCACCCACACATCAACCTCATGTCAACCTTTCTCCTTCTTTGCTCATCAGGTCTCCTTCCATTTCTCCTTCTTCACCTAGTGAAATCTCTCAAGAGATTAGCCATATTGATAAGAAGAAGCAGAAACAGAAAGAGAAGAAGAAGAACCAAAAAGGGACATGGCCTCCAACTACATCAGATGTTGGATCCAAGCAACCAGCTTCTTTTAATAGTTTTGGGAGTGTTGATGAAGTCAACAAGATTAAAACGAAGAATACGAAACCCAAATTCCCTTGCAGTATTTGTAAGGGTGACCAATTTTTGAGGGATTTCCCTGGTATTCCCAAGGTCTTAGAAGTGTGGTCCTCCACGTCATCGACCCCTGCTAGACATGCTGGTGATGCCCCGTTCACTAGTGACATTAAGGTTGGTAAGAAGAAGACAACTATCAAATTTCCTTGCATGTTATGTAAAGGTGATCATTATTCTCACCTTTTTCCTTGTATGGATGAGGCTTCTTCTCTTTTGGAAAAGATTCAACTTCCAACTAGTTATCGTAATATTTCCCCCAACCCATCATTAGTTGATGGAATGGTCAATCTGGTTCCATCCCCGGTTAGTCTGGTTGATTAGGTGGTCAATCTAGTTTCATCCTTGGTTGAACCACTAACCAAAGTAGCTGATCTAGTTCCATCATCGACCAGCCCCACTTTTCATCTAAAAAGTGAAACCCGAGTGACTGATCTAGTCCCGTCATTGGTTAGTCCCACCCTTCATCCGAAGAGTGCCAACGTGGTCAACCCCACTCCTCCTTTGACGAGTGCCAAAGTGGTTGCTCCGGTCCCTTCATCGGTCAGTCCAGTTGATCATGTTGTCAATCTGGTCACGTCCTTGGTTGAACCAGTTGACAAAGTGGTTGATCCGATCCCATCTTCGGTTGATCCCGCTCTCCTGTTAGAGAGTGAAACCCAAGAGGTCGATCCATTTCCACCAGTCGACCCCATTCTCCCTTTGGAGAATGAAACCCAAGTGGTTGATTTGATGTTGTTATCAATCGATCCTACTCTCCCGCTAGAGAGTAAACCCGATTCTTCCCACGTTTTTCTCGTTGATACAGGATCTACCATGCCGGGGGGCATTCCTCCTTCTCCTGTGAAAACCCCCCCAAGTAATGAGGCCATCCTTTTTGATTGGGGTGTGCTAACTGGACCTAGTCTTCCCTCTCACATTCCTTTAAAGATTACAATATAGGTTTGTGGTCGGGTCATTCCTTAGACACTGATAGGCGAAGGTTCATCCATTAGTATTTTGTCCTCTACTGCTTGGAAAACTTTGGGTTATCCTCAACTTGTGCCAGTTACCCAGACTCTGTTCTCTTTTAACATAAGAACCAGTCACCCTTTAGGGATCCTCCCTCAGTTTCCCGTAACTTTGGGAGGGAAAACTGTCTTTATTGATGTTATGGTAGTTCAGGACCCATTGGATTTCGATTTACTCCTTGGGCAAGATTATGTCTATGCCATGAAAGCTATTGTGTCCACTCTCTTTTGTGTGATATCTTTCCCTCACGATGGAAGAATGGTGACTATTGATCAAATTTCGTTTGTTGGCCTTGACTTGACCATCAACCCAATGAAATCCCTAAACGAGTCTTATATGCAGTCGGTCTCACCCCTGCCAAAGGTCACTTATGTGGCGTTGTCCCCCATGACTTCAAATTTTGATGAATTAGATCCAGTAGTTGACATGGTGATCTCTTCGGTAGGATTATTGGAGCCTGATCTCCTTACCCCTGACAAGATCCTCGACATGTGTTCCTTTCGAAGCATTCTTCTTCCATACAGTGAAGATCTCTTGGAAGCCATGACCGATTTTTGTCCCTTGACATGGTGTCCTTCCAGAGCGTTATCCTCTTGGAAGCCATGATCAAGAAGAGTCCATGAGCATAGTTTATCTTCTCTGTGGAAAGCTCGTTAAAAAATGAAACAGTCACCTCTCCTATCAAGTCGAGTCTTTCACCAGATCTCATAGATGTCGAGTCGAGTCTTTCATTAGGTCTCGTATTTGAACCTTCATTTCATCCACCCTTATCCTTTTTCTCCATCTAGTACAGAAATTGGTGACAAGATCAAAGTCCGTGAATGAATTGAAGCTTGGGGGGCATGTTTCCAGCCTTTGATGATCATTCTAGAGTTAAGCCACTAGATTTCAAGCTGGGGGCAGAGTACCGAGATTTGTCTTTGTTCTTTTTCGTGCTCGCAAAAACATGAGAATGTAACCAAGTATACTTTTATCACTTTTTTTGGACTCGTAAAGGTTATACGAAAAAGGAACCCCCTGAAGTTTTCTTTAAGTTCTTTTCAGACTCTCTAAACATGAAAAGATTTCCGAGTGATCTTGCTTCATTTCCCACTCGTTAAAAGGTTTGAAAGGGCGTCTTTTGAGTGATAATTTATCTCTTTTTTGGCTTCGCGAGACTAAAATTATGAAAAAGGACAACATTGGAGTCATCTTTAAGTCATTTTCAGACTCTCTAAATATGAAAAACCACTGAGTTTACCTTCTATGGACTCGTTAAACAATCATACATTGAAGGGACCATATGGGACTGAACCCTTACTTCTTCCAGTTCGTTAAATAAAGGAAGAGGGACTTAACGAAGGTGAGTTATATCGAGCATGTGTTACCCTCCTTGAGCTCGTTAAATAAAAAAGAGGTACTCGTCTATCTGAATGGGGGAAAAATTGAAGGGAGCAAGCCGAGCAGTTTTTGAGAACATTACCAATAACTCTTACGGTTACCCTTGAACACGACACTTTGTATTTGCATGCATTTTAATCTGCTGAACCTTTGCATTGAACCAATCCTCTGAGTTTTCTTACTCCTTTGGGTCACCTGACGAAAGTCACAGTATCCACTACATCATCATGTTTTGGTCCATGTCATGTTTCTTCTGTTGTGTCTCAATGTTCAAGGGAAGTATCTACCTCGAGAGTCAACCACCACAAATATCCTATTTCAATACTCGTGTCAGTCCATGTTCATTTGATCTACCAATTTACATCTCTATGTCAATTTCGTGTCGTTGATGGGGGATACATCAAGGGCCTCTTGCGACGAATCTATTCTTGTTGACCTCAACACATTATCCAGGAACTAGTCTTAGAAACCAGTTAGTACCTTGGGACCTGCATGCCTCAATGGAAGGCCTCCTTGCTTCCGAAAGTGGGTTTACATCATTGATCCCTGATCGGTTGATTCCATGAATGTTTGAATTCAACTCATCTATTCACATTCGCTGGAATGTACTAGAGTACATTGGGAATCATTGACATCAATGGTGTTTTCCCTCGCGCTTGTTAACGATTTACCTCATTGACCGGTAATCAAGTGGTTTTTTCCATGTTCGACATCAATACATCTATTCACATGGTTAGATTTGTACTACATTGGGATTGGTAAGAAGACCCTGGGTTGAGTCATCACTCTTATATGTACTTTTCCCAAGTTGCGACGGAGTTTCTTTTGAACATTGACACATATACTATCACATAGATTCTCTTTGTATTGGTCATGGCTATGTCTTGTCGTCTCATAGATCCAATTTGTATTCTTCGTGGCTATGATCATTTCAGGTCATAGGTGTATAAATCCACATTGTATCTTCAATGGCTATACCTTTTTGTCAATATAATTATGGATCCACAGTGTATTTTATGGCGGCCATACCTTGAAAGTCTTTATCACTCAAGCATAGGTATGCCTGCCTTAGGTTTGAAACATGTAATAATATTTGTTTGATGGTTGTGTATAGCCTCTTCCAAGTTCTCTGAGTCCATACCCTTGCTCGAAAATTCTACAAAGTAATTCAGTCATCAGTTCCCATCTTTTGACTTTGCACTTTGGGGGGAAATCTATTACACATAAAAATTACTCACTTCAATGATGACCCATTGTCGTCATTACTAGTGTCGCAAGTGTCCTATTTTTGGTCACAAGTGTCACAAACATCATACTGCCATCTTGCCTATGTTGTGTCTCTAACGACATCATAAGGACACTTAAGACACCTTCAAAGACTGGTTTAAGAAGGAGAAATCATTTGATGAGGAGTACAAATCATTTTCCATGGAAAAGACCACTTAAAAATTATTTTTGAAGGGAAAATCTCCCCTACCCACTGTTAGGGAGTGCCAACGCTTCCTACCCCTCTTTGGGGAAGCGTTGCAACACTCAGGACACCATTCTGTGGGAGCATTGATATTTTTTGAAGGAATTTTGGGCAGCGCTCCCCTACCCATTGTCAGGGAGTGCCAACACTCTGTACCCTCCTTTGGGGGAGCATTGCAATGCTCTGTGCACCCTTTTGGGGGAGAGCTAGCCTGTTTGAGAAAATTTTGGGTTGTTGAGGAAAATCAGGGAAAAATTCCCTTCATCTTGGAAATCAGTTGGATTCGAATGTGAGGTCAAGGCTGGATGTTAGGGAGGATCCACAACTGAAGGAGAAATATCCTCAACCTATCCCAAGAAACTCTAAGGTGGTTCGGTCTCTCCAAGCTTATATAAGGAGGCCTTATCATGGTGAAAAGCGGATGGATTTTAGAGGCATCCAACTTATGATCTCATAAGGAAGAATTATCAGTGAAAGTTAGAGTCATTCTGATCATGGAACGTTTGAGTGAGGGTTTGGACAAAGAGAGCTTGGTGAAGTTGTTTCATCTACATCTATGGTTGTAAGCACTTTTCTTTGTTTTCATTAATATAAATATGTGCTTGGCTTGTTTCCTTTAAGTTTGTGTATGTTTCATGAACTTGTTTCTTTTGATAGATCTATTATGAAGCTAATCATGGTAGAGTAGTAAGTTTGTTTCATTGTTGTTGCTCATTGTATTGCAGGACCTTCTGAAGAACTTGGAGATCAATATCATCCTGGATCGAGAAAGGACAAACATCGGTAAAGGTATTTGCCTGTCTTTCTTCTTCTTCCTTGAATAGTTTATCTTCATGAAAAGGAATGTCAGTGTCCACATTAGCACCTTTCTGTATTGGTTATAGGGGTCTACTATCCAAGAGGAGATCCACTTGTCCGCAGGGGGATTTTCCTATAACACTGACTCACCAACCTAAGTCACAATTACATTCTAGTTCATAGGGATTAAAACCGGGGTGTTACAAGTTGGTCCAAACCATGGCATCCCCCACCACGCCTAATTTATGACATCAGACCTTGATTTTTAGGGTTTCTCTACTAGTGACAATGTGGAATTGTGGTGGCTCACTCTTCTTCTCACCAATCTTGTTAGAGGATGTGAGGATCAAATTTGTCTTGATATTTTTTATTGAAACACATTGGAGTGACATAAATCCACTCCTTTTCTTCCTAGAATATTCCTAGCTATTAGTGTCTAGACTGAATTTTTCCTTGGATCGAAAGGATATGGTGAGATTTCTTGTCTTCACAAAGATTATCTATCTCTCTTCATCTATCTTGAAGGATCAGATGTTCTTTCTAGATTCTTGTGGGTGTCCTTGGCAAGGAAGCTCCCTTTCAAAAAAAAATCTTTGGTGAAATCTACTTTCCTTGAGTTTCATCATCTTATGCCATTACAGATATTGGAAATTCTCCTTTCATAGATCTACAACCTAGAATATCAAAATGCATGGCCATTGGAGACATTATTTTTGTAGGGGACTTCAATGTAGGAACTAGTTGCATGAAATGCATAGGGCAGGACCTCTACTATGATCCGTTGATGACTCAGGTAGTGGATTTCCAATGGGAATATTTATGTCAGACTTCTATTAATAGAGTTATGACACCTTATGGTAGGCACTTGGTTATCCTAGGAGACTCATGATTTGGTTATCCTCAACAATAGTAGATCCTTTCCATGATCCTAGGTCTCCATGTGCTTTCCTTTTGTTGGTGGAAATTGACTTGTTCTTTTAACAAGGCCTTACTATAAAAAAATACAAGATCATCAATTATATTTAACGCCTCCTCCCCTCATTGACCATGCTATGTTATTTTTATATCTCCTACTTGATTTCCTTCCCTCCAATCCTATTTTCAATCAAACCTATGAATCTATCATCATTCATCTTAACCACTAACTTCATCAACAATACATCAAATTCCTCAAAACAAGGCTCCTCTCAATTTATGATATTGATGATCTGATTGAGTGTGCCATATAATTCACCCAGGCCATGTAGTCTTCTATGCTTAACACCTTCCCCTATTTCATCTTCACTTATCAGCTCATTAAGAATGGCCACTACTCTTGTAATGAATTGTATGATTTATATTGTAAGCATCCATGACCTAACCATAGAAATTATGCTGGATAGACCCTCCAACTCAAAGAAAATGAAAATAAATATATAGAATCATTCTTAGGAGGAAAACGGTCATATATCTCTTGGACAAGTGCATTCCTATACTAAATCAAATTTACTTCACCCCAAACACTTTTGGAGGTCCTTCCTCCCTAAGAAATCAATGTATGCAATCACTGGCCTCTCTACTTGGTTTGACTACACCTCTAGCTTATGCAATGATCCAAACTGGCCGATTATTCAAGTCAACTTGAATCGTTTCCATTATCATTTATTTATTGATTCCCTAATACTATGTGCCATCCTTAATCTTTTATTGAACAAAGCCTAGTATGTGGAGAACCTCAAAGATTAATTTTTCAAACATACCCCTAAAGTCTTAGCAATCCATATCGTTGTCCTATTTAAATACATGGAAACCCATAGATTTCCACCTTCTTGGACCTCCCATATCATCTATCCCATCTACAAAAATAGAGACTAGATTGATTATAGTAACTAACACACTATTATGGCTTGTCATATCTTGGCTAAGATCTTTGTTGTGGATTTAGGTGCTCACAATGACTCCAAATGGGTAGAGACAAAGAGGTTGAGGGTCAAAGGACAAGTAGGATTCAAGAGAAACCATTGTACCAATGATCACATCTTTACTCTAAGTTCCATCATTGACGAGTCTAAGGAAAGTAAGTGTAAAGCATATTGTTGCTTCATGAAATTCTGCAAGGCACTTGGCATAGTCCTTAAAGATTTGGTAACATATAGGATTAAATATTTGTTTCTTCTACCCTTGGTGGTCTCACTTGCAATGACACTATGATATCATTGTTGGTAAAGTGTATATGAAGACTAGTTAAATAGAGGAATTCAAAATCACTATAGAAGTTAAACAAGTTTTCCCAGTCTCTCCTACATTTTTTGGATTGTACATTCATGATCTAAAGAAAATCATATCACATTCATTAGGTACTTCAAATGGTTAATTCCTATTGTTTGGAGTCTTTGTTGTTATTCTCCTATTTTCGGATGACATGATCCTCATGTCCCACTCACTAAGGGACCTCCAAAGACAATTTTCCATCCTATATTCCTTTTGTGACACTCATAAGCTTTGGGTTAATCTTGAGAAAACAAAAGTCGTGGATTTTAATATTCCTAAAATGGAGGCAAGCAATGTGATTCTTACTTATAGAGGTGAGAGAGTTGAGGTCTTTTTGTATGTGTATTTTGGGGCTCATCATCTCTGAACTAGGGTTTATCTTGACTCCAGTAGTAGAGGCTAGACTGAGCAAGGGATATGCAACTATCACCCATGTTGAAAAGAAATGTTTTTAGCTTTAGTTTTAGGATATTCGATTGAAGATCTAACACTTTCATTTTTTGGTCATACCTACCCTCTTGTATGAGTGTGATGTTTGGGGACCATCCATTTAACTAATATATTGAAACATGATCGATAGAGTGCTTGTCATGATGTTATCTAAATATCTTCATGCCAAGAATTCAATGCCTCATGATATCATTCTTGCATAATTCAGTATGGCCCCACTCATTGTTCTAATGATCTTTCATGTGGTGATAATACTACACAAGCTCAAATGAATGGGAAACTCATAGAGTGGTATTCTTAGATATTCATATCTTCCTATCAAATTCTCTATGGAGAAAGAAAAATGCGGGTTTGATTCATATTGGTATGCAAGAGCCTCTTCATTGCTTCACCTCATTGACCTTCATATTGAGAAATGACTCTCACATAGTTTTTTAGTGAATGTTATTGATCTCTTCAAGGGAGAGATGAACACGGGGTATTCATACTAATATTTATAGAGTCTACCTTCGATCCACATGGTCTGATCCCAAAGGGCCACTTTCTCGCAAACTTCAACACTACTCAAATTTGTATCCCAAGTGTAGTGATGGGCTCATTTATCCCCTAAGGTACACTAGAATCTAGTTATCTTGTAGCCTAAGGTTCCCTCTCACCTAGGTTAGAGTTTTCTCTTATCATCTTTGCATTGAGGTAGATCACCATATTCCTCAAGAGAATCATATTTGTTGGATTTTCTCCTTAGAGCCCAACACAAGGACCACCTTATATTACAATGCTCTCCTTACTACAAGATAAGAAGGTGGCTATTTTGTCTTTTCAAAGATTCACTTGGTTCTCTCCAGACACTCGTGGCTTATGAGGAGCATAGATGCTCAACTCTCTTCCTCCAGGATATGTTTGACCTTCGCTAAGGACTTACCAGAGGGTAGTTCTCAAAACCAACATGCACCAAGTTTATTAACTCTAACCTCTGTCACCCCTTTGACTCTAGTGGGAAGAGGCCCCACGACCAACTTCCAAGCTCACATGATAGACCTGTGAGGTGTTGTACACCTAATCACTACCATGGCCTCATGTCCATTGGAAATTTCTTTGTGGCCTTGAAAATGTTAGAATTTCCTTTTCAGAGAAACATATCTCGTCTAGGGAAACTCCTTATCCTTGAGCTTCTTCATTACTCTTCATCTTGTTGGGCTAGCACTTCTCAGTTTCTTGCTTCTTCTTTGCTTCTTTTAAGTGTTTTTTCTCTAGGGATTTGATTTCGCCTTCCCCTTGTTGTGCTTACATATTGTATTCATTGTAGTCCCATGGGCCAACCTTAGCCTTTAGTGGACATTGATATATAAATTAAATTGAATTAAATTAATATTTTGTCTAGCAGATATGTGTATACTTTGCCATAAAGTTGGTTAAATGGATAATGTTAGTTGTACTTAAAATTTGTTGATCTGTCATTAAACATAAGACATATATTAAAATATATTTTAATATATGATTAAAACAATCAAATTCACATGTGGATGAAGTTTTTAAATTTCCACACATATAGAGTGAGTTAATAAGTGAACAAATTAGCCCCATGGGATAGCATAATTGGTGAGACGTGTGCACACTCTCTCGGTACGGGGGAAGGTCATGCGTTCAAGTCGTGTGTCCCTGGGGTTGTGATTTAGCACCCTTACCATCCACTAACGTAGGGAAGTATTGATATGTTAATTCAATTTTTCATGTAAATCCAATTTTTATGTTAAAATATTTTTTTTTTTAAATTAAAATAATCTTCTATGAGTTAAAACTTGAAGATAAAATTTCTCAATCATCTTATGGTGAGATTTCGAAAGGATATGGTGAGATTTCTTGTCTTCACAAAGATTATCTATCTCTCTTCATCTATCTTGAAGGATCAGATGTTCTTTCTAGATTCTTGTGGGTGTCCTTGGCAAGGAAGCTCCCTTTCAAAAAAAATTCTTTGGTGAAATCTACTTTCCTTGAGTTTCATCATCTTATGCCATTACAGATATTGGAAATTCTCCTTTCAAATATCTACAACCTAGAATATCAAAATGCATGGCCATTGGAGACATTTTTTTTGTAGGGGACTTCAATGTAGGAACTAGTTGCATGAAATGCATAGGGCATGACCTCTACTATGATCCGTTGATGACTTGGGTAGTGGATTTCCAATGGGAATATTTATGTCATATTTCTATTATAGAGTTATGACACCTTATGATAGGCACCATTATCATCTACTAACGTAAGGAAGTATTGAACAAAAAAAAAGTGAACAAATTCAATTTTTCTTGTAAATCCAATTTTAATGTTAAAATAATTTTTTTTTTTAAATTAAAATAATCTTTTATGGATTAAAACTTTAAGATAAAGTTTCTCAATCAAAGATTTTATTAATTAAATAAAACTAGAACTTGAAACAAAATTTCATGATAAAATTCCATCAATCACATAAAACAATACCTTATAAAATATATTTAATAAATTAACTTAATAAATTACTCTCTACATATATCTAAAACGACGTATTTGTACAAATACAAACATATATACCATTAATGATGACGTTTTCATCCCGTCTATTCTTTACCCATCTTATTTTTATTTTTATAAGAAAAACACAGGCGCCGTAGAATCCGAATCTGGTCAAATTTGATGGAATTATTGGGCACCTAAGTTTTCGCAATTTGTAATGCAATTTGCACAGCATAACATTTGATATTGGTTTCCGTGCTTGACATATGTGAGTTGAATGTGACTTTTGAATATGTGAGTTGGCGAATACGTTTGACTCAGTCCTTCCTCCATATTTAGAGATAAGGTGGGAGGGTTGACTAAATTTTAGCCAAGAAGCCATTTAGTGATCTCCATGGAGGATG
>JASDQU010683296.1:18301-43733 GCA_032191745.1 Picea mariana
TGCAAGAGAAAATTTATTGAGATCCTTTTAGCTATTTTCTTCATTTCCACAGTCATGGAACAAAGCATCATCAAAGTTTTCAAAAGGATTATAACTCATCATTTTCTTCTCTTGATGTCTAGGGGAATTAGAGGTATGGATGTCCTCATCAAGTGGAAGGGAAAATACTTCATCTTCATCATATGTCTCATTTAGATATTCTTCATCGGGATATTCTTCAAGCTTTTATTCACACTCATCTACAGGAAAAAGAACATGTTTGAGCTCTTGGAAAGTATCTTGAAAATTATGGGTAGTTGGTAGATAGTGCTTGATAAATTATTCAATGATCTTGGTAGAAGAAGGGATGCTCTTCAGGTTACGTGAGTGTGAAATAAAATTCCTTTGAATTGATTCCATTGAAGATAAAAAAATATTCATTAGCACATCCTCATGTAGCATATATTCATGTAGCACATCTAGGCTTGAAGCATACTTCATATAATTGACAACATGGGTAACTGCTAGAGCTGGATCACCAATAAACTTAGGTAAATTTGAACTCCATTCCGTTGGGAAATGATTTGGATATCTAGGAATATCTTGAACATAAAAGGAGGGATAAACCTTATGGAATTCCCATGGTAAGTCTCATCAGGCCATGGTTCCATCACTTAAAGTAATCTCTCAATTCACCAGATGAGACTAATTCTCATCAAAAAGGGACAAAGGAAAGGTGGGTTTGTGGAAAGTGGAGTTGCTAAATGAGATTCAAGAATAGCTCATCAAGAGTGGAAGGGGAACTTCCTTCAAGTGGAGTCGTCAGGCAAGCTAAGGGTAAAGGCTCTAGGATAAAATATTTCCAAAGTGTCGTTAGGGTTCGAAAGAGGATTCAAAATCCTCCCTGACAACGATGCCAAAATGTTATCACACAAGTTGTAGGTTGTGAAAAGACAGAACCAACCACCAAGTGGTGAAAACTAAGGGAAACTATACCCAATTTCACCTCGATATAGGTCTCGCGCTTCAAGGGTGACTAGGTCACTCTAGGGAGGCAATCTTGGTGACCATGGGGGGATTGAGATGAATGGAATGGAAGGAAGAGAAGTATCTCCCTAAAGGTAAATAATGGAAGATGAAATTGGTTTTGATGACTCCTCTTCGGGTGGTTTAAGGTTTCCAAGTCTTTAGGTACCTACAAAAGTGTTTGTACCTACCTGAGACACAAGAAAATCCACACTTGCATATATTATGTTATATGTACAATCAAGTTAAGCTTGTTGTCCTTAATTTTGCAGCAAAATATCGATCAATATATCAAAAATTATTAAAGCATGACAAATGAAATATGATCTAGTATAAGTAAACTTGAAAGAACAAGAGTTAAACTAGCAAATGACTAAGGATTAACATGCACTTAAATATTTAAAGCAAGGTTGTCATAGAATGCATAATCCTTATGGTTGTAACATACAATGAATTAAAATAGAAAAATTACCCAAAAATTGAACAAAAAGTGTGTTATAGAAAGTAGAACATGAGGGCAACGTTTTAGCTTAATTCTAGGGTTAGTTTGTGATTTATTAGGGTTAAAACAACAAGGGTTTATGCAACCTTATGGTTGTAGGTTTAGTTTGTTAAAAACAACAAGATTTAGTAAGAGAAAGATGATTCCTTAATGAGGCAAGAGAGCCTAGAGCTCAAAGAAAAAAATCCAAGTGAGAGAACTTCAAGACCTTGACTTTTCACATTTACCAAGGCAACAATTTATTTCTCCAATGCAACAAGTGATGAATAGTTCCCTTAATGGTTGGTTTAATGGAGTTGAGAAAAGAATGTGCTAGAGGTACTACCTTCCTTGGGGGTGTAAATACTCTTACTCCCCGAGGAAAAGTATCCCTAGCTAGGGTTTTGACTAAGAGGGTGTATGCACTTATACTTCTCTTAGTAAACTCTTGCTAAATGAACAATACTTAAGAAAAATTATGATGAAGACTAAGGTGGGGGTGTATTCCCTTATACTCCCCACCTAGCTCTAGCAACAATAAACCTTGACTTGAAACACAAGTGATGGCACAAGCATATTTTCTTACCAATTAAAGGAAAAGATGTTAAGATAAACCACCACAATAGCAAGAGAAAATCCTTCCAAGTCTAGTGCATACCTCCACCAACCAATAACCAAGAAATATAGCTACACACAAGAGAACAAGAGACAAATAGCCAAAGATAGAGAAAATTTCATTCCAAGGCCTCTAGAAATGGGAGAGTTGTGTTTTAAAATGAGATATTATGATCTCTATTTATACAAAATGTCTATCACATAATTTGTCCACAATAGAAAGGGTAAAACATAATATAATGGGTCCACAAATATTATTTTACCCCTTGCAAAAAAATAATATTAAACAATTCACCTTTAAAATTCACTTTTACACAAAAGAAACCCTAGAATAGGTGATGTCGCCACTTTAGGGGACATTTTGGCACTTTGAAGAAGTCGTTGGGGTAGTAGATGCATGTCTAGGCCTCCAAATGCCATTTTTTATTCATACAAGTCTTCTCTTGATGGTATTCAAGCTTCCTTCCTTCAAAATGTGCAACATGTCATCAAGCAACACCTTCACCACAAAACCCTATCCCTCTAGGTGGCATCAAGATTCTAAAAATGATGTTTTTCCTCTCCTAGGAAAAACATTTGACATGTAAGGGCTAGGTCATGTCATCTATGATGTTTTCTAGGCCTCCAAAGGTATGTCTCTATCATTCGACATGCGAGCCCTTGGCATCCAACCTGTGGGCTTCAAGCCCCATGGAAGCCCAAGCTAGGCTTGTTCTTCCAAAATTGTCAACCAACTAGGTCTTGAAAAGACAAATCATCATGCCTTCAAAGGATCTCAAATCATAATATCATGGTGAGTAAATCAAATCAATAAATGAGCCACCTAAGCATGTTCATCAAATATTACCTGGTCAAACAAGCGATCAAATATATTATTTCAACTTACCAAGCTCGGATATAAGAGGGTTGATGAGGTGTCCTATTGGGTAGATATTTCCCTAGGTCAAGGAATGTTTCCCAATTAATCCCTCTCTAAGCCATGTGAGGTATATGAATTGGTTATGGATCAAGACTCATTGAGCATGGGGTTCATGACATACAAGGGGTTGTAGTGTCTCATTCATGGGTTCCTTTGTAGAGGGTGTGTGGCACCTTCGTTTGTAGTGCACTTTTTCCAAGCCCATCCTCTTTCCATTATTTGTTTTCTTCATGTTTTAAAGAATGCGTTGAAGGCCATTTTCGTGATGTGGTTTCCAGATAATGATAGTGTCACTCACAAATACCTTGTGGAATGAGAAGGTTGGCTCATGATGAGATCCCGTTTCTCTCAATTGTGTAACTGAGAGTCACTACCCTGGCTTGGTGGCTAGATGATGGAAATGTCATACCGCTAGATATCCATGATCATGATAGGCTGACTCATCATGAGACCTCCTATCCTCCAACTAACCCCCTAAGCATTCACTATCATTTATTCTTGTGGATTCCCTTTTTCTTACAGAGAATCGTTTCATCGCTTTCTCAGGGGGATCCCTTGGTGAAGCATATGGAAGGTTTATATATAGGCTTTCATATTTTTATCTAATAACAATCCCTCTGGGCCTTCAACCCCTTCTTCCCATGGAATGAGGGGAAACCCCTTCTTGGGTGAATACACCCTAAAATCCCAAGAGACAAGGAAATGGGGGGTTTTAGTTGATGGAAAGTAGTAAGTATGGATGGGATCTGTATGATGGTTCTTCAAGGGATTTCCTAGTAGAAAACCCATGCCCAAGGGAGACCACTTACTATGGCACAATGCCAACCACCAAGGTGAAACGAGGAAAAAGGAATAATGTCCAAGAAAATTTCATGAAATGTAAAGAATTCTAAGATACAACATACCAAAAAATCCCCAAATATTTAAATGACACTCACCATAATACCTGACTTGTACCTCATGGAGCAAGGCTCAGTGCCTTTCAGAAGCCAACTTGTGTGGTGGATGCTATTTGAAAATCCTAACCTCTATGGTGGTGATAAGGGTCTCTATATATGCAAGTGGACATTGTTGGTCATGTTGTCTCTTGGCACTCCATGTCTGCAATATGAGGACATGGAGACATGATCTCCTTAGTTATCCCAAAAAATGGGGATAACAAGTCCAATTCATGAACTCAAAAACACTAAATTACAACGCTATTCTAGGCGCTAATGACATGTTTTGTTGTTGTGGTGAGGTGCCTATGAAGCTTAACAATGTTGAAGTCAAGAGTCAAAAACATAAAAAAAAGTGTATGTTTGTGCCAGGCCTAAAGAAAAATACCCTTTCTCTAAGTGACATAGCACAAAAAAATTATATGATTGAGTTTGGTAAATACATGTTTGACTACTTCGATATGTTGAATCAAGTTATTGCTTTAGGTACAATGGAAGGAGAAGTATACAAAATTGATGCAGGTAGTACTAGAATTAGGATCTTGTTTCAAATAAATATACTAAAATTGAACTAATGCACTTAAGGTTTGGATAGATGAATCATTAGAGTTTGATTTTGATGGCTAAGTTTGACATTGTTCTTGGATCACTCAAAATCCATGGAAATTAAAGTGTTTGTGAGGGATTCTTGTATGGAAAAATTTCAAATCTAAGAAGTAAATTCAATTGGTGCATACTGATCTCATTGATCCCATTTCTGCTTGATCTCTAAACTACCATTGATATTTGTAATTTTCCCAAACAGATTTTCTTGGAACATTTTAAGTTTATGTGTTTTTTGGTTGTGGTATTTTGTCAAACACTTTGTAGATTTTAGTGTTCAAGAGTTGCGTTGGGGTTATGGTGATCGTTTTATTGTGTTTTTTCATAAATTAAATGATGTATATATAGAAATGGCATATATTCAACAATAATCAATACAAGTAACGCAAGAAATAGCCACAAATATCTTAGATCTGATTTTATTTAGCTATATATCTGACCTCATACAAAATGGAGTAGATCTTGAATACATAGAATAGAATAGAGTGTGTGGTTGATGATTCCCCAAAGATACAATAGAGACATGAATATATAGACTTCCAAAATCCTCCTCAAGTTGAACACCAAAGATCTATAGTACCTAACTCGTCCCTAGCTGAGATGTGATTCCTTCTGTTATCATTGAAATTTCATCCGCAAATGGTTACAGGAATCCAACATCTCCAAAACACATATTAGTTCATTCATAGCCTCAAAAATTAATTTCCAAAAGGCACAAACTATACAACTGGTTAAAAAATTAACATGCGCAGAAAAACAATAGGAAGCGCGCACACATGCGCAGGTCAGAAACATAAAAAAAACGCACATGCACATGATGCACGACTGTGTACGCAAAAATCCGCTCACACCTAAGAATGACACATTTATGGTTATTGTTGGCCCCTCACCCACTTCTGGTTCAGCTCCCAAGTCTATTTGACCCTCAAATTCGAGTTGAATTCGAGTGGGGGGCTGGTCAAACACCTAAGGGTGCCCTAAAGGGCCCCTTGTTCACACTAAAGACCGGTTGGATAATGCCTCAAAGTTTTTCTATAAAAAGAGGCCATGGGTGCACTATGAATTCAAGAATCTCATTGTACTGTTATTTTGCCTCTATTCTCCTAGAAGGAACCTCTTTTCTTATTGGAGCATACTAGCATCATTTCATTAGGCTATTCACCTCACCTTTTGAGGGAATAATCTTGCATTTCTTCACCATGTCCTTTCTAGTTTTCTATTTGTAAGAAGATATCTTACATAGGGGATTCAAGATCCCTCCCTTGGTGGAAGAGGGGACCCATAATTCTCCCTTTCTCTTTGGTGTTTTCCCACTAATACAATATATCCATTGGTGGCATGAATATTGGTCAATTGTTTGGTTGATTTCAGTTCTAATTTCCTTATGCATTGTAGTTTCATTTCTTTAGTTGTTATTAGCTTAGTTGTTTGGTTATTTAATGTGATTGAGTCATTTTAATCATACACTAACTTATGTCATGTTCAACTGACCCAACTGGACTTGCAAGTGTCCCTCTTTTTCTCATTCAAGTGGAGAAAATGATACAATAGATTGGCGACCATACTGGGGAAAGGTATCAATTTCCTCCCTATTTGGGTTGTTTGAGCACTTATTTTTTATCTATTTACCTTGCAGGGATCATAATCAGCCCAATCCTACCTATAAAGAGCTAGATTCGGAGCTAGAATAAGAGAGTTTCATTAAAAAAATTATTCCCGGACGTGCGCGGGTTTTTCATCCCACAGTCATGTCTTTCGAGCACGTGCGCCAACAACATTGTGTTTCCCAGTTCATTTTGCACATGGTGCACCAACAATTCCTTGTGTCTATGCGCATTAGTGCCACATGCGCCTCTATCTAAACTAGGGCCCACACACCTGTCTAGAAATCCAACATTGTAAGAGTTTTTTGTGATATTTGGAAGGCCCCTAGCCTTATAAATATTGATTCTAAGAAATTTGTAAATGCACCACACTTAGATTACCTCTCCACATGAAGGGTTAGTCAAAACATAAGCACTTAGGGGGTTAAAAAGAACCATATTCCTCCTCTTTTGCTTTCATTTTTCCACATGGATGGCTTGTTTTGATTGTAAAAGTTAATTTAAGATCATTTGCCATCACATATATAAACACTTGCATTGGGACTAGAAATCAAACTTCAATCATTGAGTATTCTCTTCTCTCGTACCATAGAGCGATCTTGAGAAAAAGAAAAATGATTGAGGGAAAATTTCATCTCCCTTAAAAATGAAATATTTAGGAGAGGACAAAGCCCCCCTAGGGCCCCCTCTTAGTTCCTTTTCAAAACATTTTAAATTTGTAAGGGCCCATACATGCCCACATGTTGCAAAGATAGGATATTTTTTAAACTACTTTCTTAGTTTACATCACTAGAGGAGTTTAAAGATTATTGTAACGGGCCCATACATGCCCGCATGCTTGCAATCTAGGATAGTTTTTGAAACTTTATTAGATTAAATCACATTAGGGAGTTTAAAGGATTGGTAAGGACCCACATGTCCACATGCTAGTTCTCTAGGGACTTTAAAATTCCACAAGTTTGTACCAATGGCATCTAGTAAGATAGGTAATCAAGACTTGTAAAGGACCACACGAAGTCCACATGCTGCAAGGTGACACCTAACTTATTAAAAATTTGACACATTTTATCACTTGCTCACACACAAATTCACTACTCACTCACATAATTTCATCTCGAATTATGGAGGTTGAAGTAAGTTTACTCCAAAGGGATTCCGAAACGTCCCACTATTTATCGATGAAATTATCACTCCCACTTAATTCAAATGAGATTGGTTTATACCCCCAATCTCTCAAAACAAACACATCTAATTTTTTTCTAAAAAACTCACTAATTTTTCCTCCACAGGAGGTGCCAAAATATTTTTTTTAGTCTAGGTAGGATCTCTAGGATAGGCATCCAAATAACTCCCTGTTATCTAGTTCTCACATATTCAAACATTAGAAGTTGACAAATAGGGAACTTTAAAATCCTCCAATTCAAGTGTTCCTGACACCATAAGGCAGGGAGATACCCATGAAGGATCGAAGGCCGAGGTCCGGTTGTTCTGTGTGTCCCCCCTTGAGGCACCCACCTCTTGGACAAGATCAAGCCTGTGACCCATTTTTGAGGCCGAAAATCTAAATGTCGCACTTTGACCGAGGTACCTAGAGACCAAATTTTAGGACATCTACCCATGTGGAAATTGTGGGTTGCAATTGCACCTTGATTGGATTTTGTGTGGCTATTGGGAAATATCACCAACTCTTTCGGGATATGCACCCTCTACCTCTCATTATAACTGATTATTTCATTCTTCACTAGTTCCTCTTCCAGTGGCTTCAGACCCCACTGTTGAGTACTATTGGAAGGTCCAATGCTATTTGAGAGGAAGGATGTTACATCTTTTTAGGACACGAGCATTTTTTTTTTGTTCTCCCACGTAGACAAAATCCACCTACCCACATGTATGATTATTTTCAATTGATTTATGTATGATGCTCTTGTGATTACATTCGATTGTGAGATGTATTGTGAAGGTCCAAAATTATACAAAGAATTTTTTTCATTTCTTTCTCTCATCACCATTCACACACATTCACTTTACTAGCCAGAAATCATAGGGGACCCATAGAATCTCCATCATTCCAAACGCTTTCAGAACCTTCCTCCTCTTCTAGGAGGAGTTCCTAGTCTCTCCAACCCATTGACTCAACCCTCTCACACCCCTATGAACGATACTATATTGAGATCAACTCTTCTTGGTTCCACTTTACTTGGGTCCAACTCCCAAGGCTAACCATCCACTAGCTCTCCTTTACAAGGGAGTCGGGGGCAGACTTCTTCTTAAGGAGGAAGTACCACCCCACCTAACCCCCCTCAAGGGTTAGGTACACCACTTGCTCACACCATGGATGGAGCCAATCCTCCACCACCACTCCAAATTCCATATTTGGCCTCCCTCAACATACCGGATCTAAGCAAGCTCACGAATGATCCTATATTGCACGACCCCACATGGACTGCAATGCCTACCAGACTACCTTCGAACATTCCCAAATTCGAAGGAAAGGTGGGAGAATATCCCGCCAACCATATCATGACCTTCCACTTATGGTGCTCATCAAACAACATCATGGACGACTCTGTCTGATTAAGGTTATATCAATGCACACTCACNAAAAAATCAGGGTCCCATGTGACTTTCAAATCCGTGGACAAAGAATTTTTGACCTTCTTTCAGCTACCAATCCACCATGGCAATGGTCTCGAACTACTCTCTGAGTTTAAACAAACCTCAGCCACACATATCATTGACCACATTCATGAATGGCATTAGCGACGTGGTTTATGAAAAGCAGAAACCACCAAGCAACAATGCCTTGATTGGTTTCTTAGATCACTCGTCCCCCTACTTTCCAAAGATGTGTCTTCCACCTTCCCCTAATATGAAGAGGAATCCATCAACAAGGCTCAACAATATGACCTCATTTATGCACAGTCATGATACTTATGCATGGTACTACTTGATGCTCTAAGACCCGTACCATTTGACCAAGACAAACTTGGGATGTCTCACTTAGCGGATGGATTAATTGTTACCACAACAAACCACAATCCATACATCCAACCAAAACCTATGTATGGTACACGCCAACATCCACCGATGTATGGAGGACCCCCTTATTATCCTCCTCCCTCTTATCAACAACCATACCCTGTTGTTTCCCTCCCACCCATGATTGGACCCGCATCGACACCCATGATGCGCCCGACTATTCAGCCAAGTTCTGGTACCCCCTCCACCTCAGCTTACACCCTCAACACTAGTGAAATTACTACACCTTCCTATTCACCCTATGGGTCATCACCATGAAAAAATTTGTACTTTCCATTTCCTAGTCCTCCACAGCCCATTACTCGTCCACAAGAGCAACCACATGTTGGGGTTAACTTTGTTCAACCCTCTCCCATTCAACAATTTCAAAAGTTTGAACAAACGAATATGGAAAATCTAGCCCATCAGTTGAATAATGCCAAAAATAAAGGAAAAAATCGAAACAACAATAACCCAAGACCAAGGGGAAACAACCCCAAACAAAACCAACCTATTGGGGGAAACCAAAATCAGGGGAACTAGAACCCCAAAGGGGGAAATAACAACAAATGCCAAGGGTGGAAGAACAACAATAACCTCCAAAAAAACTTCCCTTGTGCTCTTTGTGGTGAGTATGGACATTATAATCATCATTGCCCCTAAATTCCTTATCTCCAATGGATGAGGGAATCCATGAACTCATAGGGCCCTTTGACATCACCTACCCCTCAGCAGGCCCCACAACAGTATTTGCAACCATCGCCTCTGGTTGTTTTGCAAAACCCCATACCATACCATGGTGTGATGAACACCCAACAAGTGATCAACCCTGCCCCACCACAAATGGGGAAATATCCAAACCCGGGTGCCACTCAACCCGGGAATCTGGTTGATCGCAGTGTCCTCCTCACCAGCGAAGAAATTCTTCTGCAAACCCACAACCGTCAATACTGTATGCCTCCCGAATTTTCCCCAACCACCTCAGAAACACTTCTAGTTACAACCGGCCAACCTTTGATGATTCCATGCCCTAACACTGAACCAACCCTTTGTATTCCTCACATCCCCTTATGACGGAATGTCAACAACCCTCAGGCTAGGGTGACACACAATTACATTCTGGTCGATGACTTGGCACAATCTCCTGTAGCCATGTTAGTCTTGGAGGTCCTTCAAACCTATCCCACTCAACGTAAATCATTGCTTTCCACCCTGGGGGCATTCGATCCTATTGATACTAGACTCATCACATTTGATTCAGATAGTGGAGAACCACGTCTTCTCGCCCAAGCAGCCTTCGAGATACCAGTTAAGATCTGGAACACCACATTTCATCGATGTATCATTGATTAAGGTGCATCCACATGCATCATGTCTAAACACATATGGCAGAAAATTGGCTCCCCTGAGCTAGTACCCTCTTCCATCGCCCTTCGAGCTTACGACGGTTGACCAACATCTTCCATAGGGCTTTGTCAAAATGTCCCCATAGAACTTGGGGGAAAAACCATCCTCATTGACATTGAAGTTATCGATGTTGATGTTGATTACAATATCTTGTTTGGATGCAACTACATGTATGATATGAAGGAAATCGCCTCTTTCATGTTTTGTATGATGATGTTCCCCCATAATGGGAATATCTTCACCATTGACCAAATTACACATTACGAGCCTAACCATTCCTCCAACATCGATAACCTCCTCCCCCTTGTTCGTGTTAGCTCGGATGATTTTCCAGTTGTCAACATTGGTCCTGGATTAGTCCAATACCCATCGATGTTGGGCACTTATCAAAGAGCGCCACCGGTCCTAAACCCATATTTTTCATCACAAGTGTGTGTTTTTTCCTCTAAAGGAATATACATCAGAGACAAGACTCCTATCACCGAGTCCCCTCCCCATATCAAAGTTCCACCATTTGAAGAAATACTACCTCAGGAGTTCCTTCAGAGCGCCACCGCACCACTTATCATGGATCTTCCCCTCCTCCAGGGGAAAATCCTAGTTTGGGAGATAGTCCCCCAGGCCATTACCCAAATTCCCTTTTTCTACCCCCCACCTGGAGTCGAAGCATTCAAGGTAGCTGCAACATTTACCCTTCTGAACATGGTACTCACCATCCATATATGGTATCTACATCCACCCGATATGGTTCATCAACCATCCCTCCCTCCTCAGTCAGAGGGAAACCCGAGGAAGATCCCAGTACTAACTTTGATCACGCCACCCTCACCCCTAATTGCCAGCATGACTGCTATGGCTAGGGGTAGACAGAAGATGAAAGATCCCATCACTCCACTACCTCCCCGAGCTCAACTCCCTTGCGCCTTATGTGAAAGAAAAGGACACCTCACTCACAGATGTCCTTCTCTTCCCAAGCTACACAGTTTTATCCAGTTCCCTCAAGCACCCATTTTGCTTGCCACTCCACCAAGTTAGTCCCACGCTACTACAGATTCATCAACCACATGCAAAAAAAATATACGAACCAATTTCACCTGTGCTACATGCACAGAATACAGGAATTACACTCATCATTTCCCATCTATCCCATACGTCCGCCACACATTAGTCACAAAACGCCACACATATCTACATGATATTCCTCCGGCACTCCATACCAATTCTCCCATGAATGTAATTCATTATATTTCTTCATCAATCTTCGATAAAATGGGAGTTCCATGTCCTCCCCCCAAACTACCACCCAATCGCCCCATAGTGTCGGTGCAACTAGGATGGCATTATGGGCCCACCATCCATATCTAAGCCCTCTTCCCCACTTTCATTTTTTGGTACAAGATCCCATAAGCTTCATTTTTCGAACCATTTTCGACCACTTACACAGTCACTTTCCTCGGGTGATGATTTGCACTTTTCCCCATCGAAGCATCTTTCCATGACACACTTAGGTACACCTGCTCATGTTCAAAAATATCAAATAATTGTTATATGTTCTTTATTTTCAGATATTGTTCACGTCGAGTATTTGGTTTTTATGTTTTCAGGTACTCGGTCATCAAAAATCAACACAACCCCTTCAAGTAAATGCTCGACACTGGCATGTAGTCATTCCCTGTGAATACCAATTGCATCTCCCAGTCACACCCTCCGACATTTTCCTGTAGGATCCTCACATCTAGCTCTGTAGTACTATCACCTCCATTGCATTTCCAGTACTGTCACCCAGTAGCACTCTCCCCCACATGATTTCTCCCATTCATAGTCCCCCTTGGTACTTTGACACTCATGCTATTTTCACCCCCTAGGGATGGGAGTCTTGATAGTTTTACACCTTTTCGAGAATTAACCGCATACTCTTTCTCCTCATTTTTCTAGCCTTCCTAATGGACTCCTAATTTATCTCATCATGGTTCTAACTTGAATGCACCTCCACAATATCATTAACCTTCCATTTTCTCCACAATTAGTTTGCCCATTTGCAGATTTCCCTCCATTCATTAACCTCATACATAAACCCACCCGTGGGGCCCCTACCCTCCACCAATTATCCACACAAATTGCGCCCTCACCAGCTAAGCCATCTCGCATCGGGTCACCCATTTATGTATCTACACACTTACCCCAAATTATTCTTTATTCACTTGGTAATTGTACAAAGCCTTTGTTTCCATCATTTACATAGCTTTTTGTTTTCGCCTTTAGAGACCTTCATTTTTCGGAAAAACAACCCCTGTCGCCCTTGGTTGCGATATTCCTTTACATTCTAATCTCATTGACATCATCCATAAACCTCAAGTATCCCACAGTCCATGTACCCCCGATATCTGATTTTGCCCACTTTGTCACACCTCTGGAACAATTTAAACCCATGTCTAATCGTCCCCCTGACACTAGGTCTAGTTTCACAGTTGCTTCCACTCATACTTCACATATATCCCCAACCAAGGGAAGTCTTGAGTCTCACCACAAATTGAATTCGTCCATGTTCTTGATCAGTTCTTGATCTCATCCAATGGATTTCATGAAGCCCTTTTCTTCTTGGAGTCGTGTCTACCTTTCTGTCAACATCAACACAGTTTCCAGAAGGGAGACAATATCTTGACTCTCATTACCTTTACAACGAGGAGTCTTGGATGACACAGGGAGAACCATCATTGCTCCCTGCTATCATTGAACCCCACAACATTCAAATTCAACACAATCTGATGTTACTATGGGTCTTACTTTGCAACTATTGCAGTTTTTTTATACTAGATGAAGACCTCTAAAATTTGTTGGGCCATCAATGCCTGTGAGTCATTGACACTTCTTATAGGTGTCATCGCCTCTTTTTAGAGTATTTTCACCATTAGAATTGTCATCTACCATTATCAAATATCCCCAGAGGGTGCTGCAGTTATCTACCTCATCATACAACTTCAGTTACTTTCTTACACATTTGATTTACATGACACGAGTATGGGGCATGCCCGCCTCGTTTGTATACAATTTCTATTTCCCCACACCTAGAGAAAGGTTTGGGTCCCATTGTTTCCCCTCTCTCTCCGAGGGATAGCTCTTGCAATTCCTATAAACACTCTTTCTTACAATGGCACTCTCATTAGAAGAAACATTGATGTATTTCAGCTATACGTATGATCCTAACCTCACACATCAGGGGGCATTTGTTATCACTGAAATTTCGTCTGCAAATGGTTACAGGAATCTAGCATCTCCAAAACACCTATTAGTTCATTCATAGCCCCAAAAATGCATTTCCAAAAGGCACAAACTATACATCTAGTTAAAAAATTAACATGCACAAAATAACTATAGGAAGTGCGTGCACATGCACAAGTCAGAAACATAAAAAAGACGCACATGTGTCCGATGCACAATTGTGTACGCAAAAATCCGTGCATACCTGAGAATGGGACATTTATGTTTCTTGTCGGCCCCTCACCCACTTCTGCTTCAACTCCCAAGTCGATTTGACCCTCAAATCCAAGCTGAATCCGAGTGGAGGGATGGTCAAAGACCTAAGGGTGCCCTAAAGGGCCCCTTGTTCACACTAAATACCGGTTGAATAATGCCTCAAATATTTTCTATAAAAAGAGGCCATGGGTGCACTATGAATTCAAGAATCTCATTGTATTGTTATGCTACCTCTATTCTCCTACAAGGAACCTTTTTCCTCAATTGCTCCTGTAAATGAATAGTAGCTTATGTAGAATGGTGAGGGAGGGATCTTTCACCTCCGTGACCAAGATTGGATTAGGAAAGGTGGAATATTTCACCAATGAGTTGATCTCTAGGGTTTGTTCAATCAAAACCCTCAAAACCCCCAAGTATCATGGGTTCTCTAACAAGAATCCAAACATCAAAATGATAATCAATATAATGAGAGAATAGAGGCCCCTATCTCTCTTTTATCCCCACTGGTCACCTTTTCCCTCCAAGTGACTTTTACTTTATTTTTATTATTCTTTAAATAAATCACTTTATTAATTAATTAGCCTTTTTTCCTCAAAAAAGTGATTTATTCGTCCCTATGGCTTCTTCGACCACTGAAAGTCACTTCTCATCATCTAATCCTGTAGTTCTCTTCCTCCCGATTCTAATGAGCTATTACACTAAGAGGTTTCTCCAAGTGTTATTCCCAAAATGACCTTCTTAGTGAAATTAATTAAAATGTGACCCATAATAACTCAAAATTATGAAAATAGTCGGAATGCAACGAACCCAAAGCCAAGTTGTGTGGAAAGGATCTTGATGATGAAATATGATGAACAATGCAAGTCGGGCCCAATAAAACCCCTCAATATCTCTTGAGCTCATTGTCACCCCCATCTCTCTACTTTGGTAATCATAACACTATATAACATAATAATTTCCAAAAATGGGGACATTACAATATTCCACCAGAAAGTTCATCACAACACAGACCTAACAAAATATTGAAATATTTACTGTGAAGGTTAATTTCCTTTAGACCTCAGATTCTTTAATTATAGTTTTTTTCTTAAAATGTATGAAATAGAATGTGAAAAATAGAGAACATAAATAAATACTCACACACCATCCACAAATAAACACAAGATATAACCTGGGAAACCCAATACGAGAGAAAATATAGCTAGAAGGTGAGGTCACTCTGCTCTCTTTTCTTCAAATGCAAGTACAAAAAAAGAAGAAATCTATGTGGAGTTTCCTTTGACACTATGCCCTGTATAGATGCTACATATTCTCTCCTCCTCTTTTATTCTCTCAAAATACCACTCCTAGGTTCTCTACTCAATTATGGAACAAATACAATGCTAAAGAATGGAACCCCTTCTCCTCCTAGTGGCCCAGTATTTAACATAGCTCGATATCCATCTAGGCGTAGGTTTTTGACTTCCTCAACCATGAATTTTGATAAGGTTTTTGACCTTATAGAATCTTCTTGAAAGTCCAGACATGAATATCCCCATACATTTTGAGTAATGGAGATTGACTTGGCATCCACTGGTACCACGGTAGGTCAAATTTCGAGAGGCATAACTTTTGCATATGAACTCTGATTGAGGTGATTCTCACACCGTTGGAAAGTTATCAGTGTGTAGAACACGTTTAGAGACTTCCTTTCATTTTTTCACCAAAAATTGTCATTTGATGCCTCAAAATGGATCTTAAAGGTTTAAAACCCAAATTTTCCAAATTGGGACCCATCTTTAAAATGACTGTGCAAGTTGATTCCTCCATTTTTGTCCACTCTGAAAGCATCAATATAGATGAAAAATAATCTAATGATCCAATACAGATCATACCTTCCCATTTAGGGAGGATTTTGGTCCCCAAAAGATTTACTGGATGAGGTGAGTAAATATTTCTTCTACCTTCTCCTTGGAGTACCAATTTTGTTTTCCTAGAAGTTTTCCTTTCACCCCAATCCGCCAAAGGTTATGCTACTCATGACGTGTATTTATGGACCTCTTATGCAAAAATATATCTTGTGCCAACTCTTCCCGAGCATCTGGTGCTAATTTCTCTATGGAAGATAGGACTTTCTCATCCTCCTGATCCAACATGGAAGGCTCGTAGAGTTTGAGATTCTCCACATTCACTATTGAGAAAAAGTGCATGTATGGGGGTATAATAAATCTGTAGGCATTATCTCCCACCTTCTCAAATATTTCAAAAGGTCCATATCATAGAGCTTTGATCTTATTAACATGACCCTATAATATTTCCTTATTTAGATATAAGAAAAACTTGTCTCCCACTTTGAATGACTTCTTGATTTTGTGTTGATCATGTCAGGCCTTGTATTTTTCATGTGAATTTTTCAACATATCCTATACTTACAAATGGATTTACCTAATATTCTCAACAAATGTTTATGCTCTCAATGCATCCGCTGTGATCTCCTCTCTCGGTCCTCGTTGTCCACATACAACATCCATGGATGAAGGTGGAAAATATACAAATCAAGTTTCAAAAGGTGACTTACGAGCAGAAATGTGGACCTCTCTATTATAAGAGCGTTGTATGTAGATCATATTTTCATCCTAGGTCTTTGAATTCTTTTGATAGTAACTCCTCAAAAGTTGCACCAAAGTCCCATTGACTACTTTTTTTTTTCCCATCCATATGTGGATGGAATGTTGTATATATTTTCAACTTAGTGTCCATCTTATCCCACAATGTAGTCCAAAATGTGCTGAGAAATTTGGTATCTCTATCTGATATGATGCTCCTTGGTATGCCAAAGTGAACCTAGGCCTATTCAAAGAACATGTTTGTGGCTTATTGTCCTTTGATGGTATTTTTATAAGGAATAAAAATGTACATTTTGTTGAACCTGTTAACACCACAAATAGATAGTCATGTCCCTTCCTTGTTGTTGGTAAACCTCCCAAAAAATCCATGGAAATGCTTTCCCAAGGTCAATTTTGTAAAGTTAAGGGATGATATAGACCTTGCTTCATGATACTGGGCTTGCTAGTACAACACAGTATACATTCTCTAATATATTGTGCTACATATTCTTGCGCTCTAGGCCAATACACATACCTCTCTAAGTTGGCAACTATCTTTCCGACACCAAAATGTCCTACAACCTTGGAGGTGCGAACCTCTCTAATAAGATATAATCGTTCAAATTTAGGGACACATAGCTTGTCGATCTTGTAGAGTAACTTATTCTGGAAATTATACTTATCCTTGCAATCACCATATTCTATATGAATTTGTCCCTGTAGTTGTTGATCACCTCCTTGAAGTCCTCATCTTCCATGTATGTCTCTTTGTATGCATCATGGGAAAAAGGATCCATGTGCATCAAATTTCCTAAATTTTTAATCTTGGATGCGGGTGGCCTTGAAAGCATGTTTTCCAGCCTATTTGTTTTTCCCTTCTTATACATAATGACTAAATGATTTTTTTGTAAAAACCCCATCCACTTGTAATGTATGGTTTTCTCTAGCTTACTTTGGGCCTACAAATATTGTAGCAACTGGTGATCTATGTGGATGATGGTGTCCATAGTGCTTCCACTTATTGACATCTTGAGCTAGGACATAGAGTTCCTTGTCATAGATAGGGTAGTTGAGAACTTCTTGATGAGATATTTCAGAATGATACCATACATGCCTTCTTCCTTGCATCAAAACTACTCCCATGTCATACTCACTTGCATATCTCTCCACTTCGAAAGGTTTTTTAAAGTTTGGTAATGCGAGAATTGATGCTTTACTGATCTTTATTTTTATCTCATCGAAAGCCGTCAACTGAATCTTCCACCACTAGAAACTCTTAGCACCCAATATAATGGTGTGGAGTGGTGCAACCTGTTATCACTCCAAGAAAATATTTGGGGTTGTAAGCCAAATATGCTTGGTAACTTAAAACAAGATAATTTAGATATGCTTGGATCAATGGGATAACTCAATAACTAATGAAATGGACAACTCATCATACATTCGAATAAGATAGTGCTTTTAGAGATCAACAATCAGTCAAAATAGTTTAAACAGGGTATAAAGAATACTAATATTGATAACCAAATACAATAAGGTGCAGGTTCATACAAGATAGAAAGGATGTTCTTCAATTCAATTTTATGAGCTTAATAAAGAGATGGTAGTCTTTAGAAGCTAAAACAAACTGAATTCAAGTGCAGAGAGACAAAGTACATAACCAATCTAATATTGAAGACAAAAGGAAATTGTGATTCTATTATCAAATAAGAGTCTATTACAGTAGAAAAAAATGTATCCAAGATTGAACCCCCTACTTCATCTGAATTTCTTGGCTTTATAGCTTTTACAAAATAACTGAAATCCTATAAAGAAGGATCGAATTTACTAAACATAGACAGTCAAAACTAACATAAGAAAATAGGAAGAGATCCTAAAAACTAGGTCAATTCCTCATCTTTGATGATCTTCATATCCTTCAAAACTTTGACAAGTGTAGAAATCCTTCCAAGGCTGCTAAATATCCATAGAATATAAGATAAGTCGAATTTGCCACTTTTAGCAAAAAAATGTTTATGTGCCCAAAAAATAGGTAGCTAATTCCACTTTTCCACCTTTCTAAACACCTCAAAAATCATAACAGAAACTTAAATATGATGTGTTTAATTATTGTCCATCTTTTGAAACCCTCCTCCAGGCGTTTGATTAAGAAAAACTTGGATCTGGGCAAAAATACAACTTCTCTGCCCTATCTGCTATTTCACCAGCGCTTCAGCATTGAAATTTGCTAGTTAGCGGGTGAAAGTTGTTCTTTTCAACGGATAATTGTTTGTATATGTGCTTCCTATGCTGGTGAAAGCTCTACCTTGGCCAAAACAAAATATTCAAAATGGGTACACTCTGACTCCATGGCTGCCATCTATTCTTTTCGAATTTGAACCAAATTATTTTATTGTCTTCTTCAATTTGCTCCATATCTTCCTTTGGCAACAAAATGATTAGTGAGCCAATGTGCTCTTTCAATTCTAACCTCTCATAACTCACGTGAATTTCCAGTGGAACCAATGCCCGGTGAATACCTTTGCTAAATGCCTCCATGGTATTCAATACCTTGATATAAGGATTAATAGTCCATAGGCTAATTTCCTCCAAAGAGTGTCCAATGATAGCAGAGACAGGAACATATATGAGATTTGAAAATGTAACAAGTGTAATTGATAAATAAGAAACCCAGAAAACAAGAACCCTTTGAACTTTTGTTTGCACAATGCATTGCTCCAATCAATATCTTAGATCTTTATCATTTGTAAATTTACAGGTGCTTCTGGCTCTACACTCTTGTTCGTCTGTCAGCTCTAAATCACTTGTTAAACAAACCTTACCAACGTATAGAAAAATATGTATGTGGGAATGGATCCCAAAACCATACGCATCATCTTTTACCATTTGTGGTGCACACAAATTTTGTTGTACATGCATTTTCTACCACTCTTTTCCTGAGCCAGCAGACAAACGTATTCGCAGAAAATGGAGGGTAGGGAAACTTCTGCAACCAATATAGATATGGGAGAAGGAGAGGTATAAACTCGATACCTATATCTTTGATCTACTATTAAAATTCACCTCAAAACTATAGCCTAACACCTGCAACCTCAAATGGGTGAACTCAGCTTCTGTAAAAACCCTATGAAGAAAAAATGCTATGATTACATGCATTACATTTTCCATTGTATGATTGAAGTTATTTGATACTTGGAGGATCATATGCACTCATTTGACATATAGTGTCTTGGCTTGTGTATTTCCCTGTCTCGACATTTGATTTTCCATATGGCTTTGCAATCAATCGAACAACTCTGAACCTGAGCCTGGGCACCACCTTCAGCCTTCAAACAAAATGAAGCGTCCTTATCCTTATACCTTCTCATCTTGTGGGTCTTCCTTATAGCTAGATGCCTTCCATTAAAACCTGTCAAACACTCAAAAACCCAGCTGCGCATTCATTTCCTGCTTTCAATTCAAATATCTAACAATTGCCAACTTGTGGTTTAACTTATAGCTGACTGGTGACCTGGAATTCATAACAAGACCTGTAGACATAGACACCTGCAAAATTATGTGCACCGAACAACTATGTTGGTTTTATATATTTCAATGAGCTATGACAAGAGGGTGCCATCCATGTGTGCTCAATATTCAAAAGCAGTAATGTATATTCTGCCAATATTGCAATTTAATTATCGACATATGCATGATCTTGACACAAGACACATGTCTGCATATGTATTTCATTAGGAAATCTCACATAAACTTATCGATGAGATGAGTAGACAATGGAACTCGGTGCTTGTGCTTGGCATGTTGACCTGGCATTGTCTCTGTGTGGTGATAATAGCTTGTTGCCTATCCTCTTGATATAGAAGAGAATTTCTCAGTCTTAAATATTTGATAGGTTCTTCTTTGTATCTTGGCAATTCTAATTCTGTAGATATATGTATGAGAAGGTCAAAACCTCCAGGACATACACGCAACGATTTCTTTCTCTCTTATGGATTTGCAATGCCACAACCAATTAATCACAACAAGTGAATATAGTCATAAGTAGCTAACTAAACCATGATTCTTTCTTTAAAGTTGGGGATGAAACATTGAAACGCTTTGAACCTGGAAGATCTTGGCATTTCATTCTATTAATTTCTCTGTAATCTTGACTGGAAGCTGGGATAAAAATTCCTTGTTCTGAGTGTTTTATATTTATCAAAACTCTTGTCATTAGATACATCTCGAATACCCGTGGATCTTGATGATTACTGCATTTATACTATCATAAATCATTAGCAATGGAAATCAACGCTAGCTTGTAGATTGTAGGCTTAGTAAGGGAGTTGGACCCGTGGATTACAATAATATGGCCCAATACCCTTAACCTGTCAAAACAGTGTTAAAACACAACTATCCTCATCATAAACAAAATCGACCTTCTATCATCTAGAAAACCTAATGAAAACACTGATGTCGATTGTTGAATATTCAGGGGCAATCATCACATGTGACAACACATAGTACATGGGTTTGACTTTTGGATAGATCATTTTATGGGAGAGTAGAACTCGACACTTGCGCTTAATGTTGGGCTTGAGAGTTTGACTCATAGCCTTATGCTATTGAATGTGGTTTTAGGTGATAGACTTTAAGCTTAGCATGAAAACTAGGCTCGTAGTTAGCATGATAGCATAAGAATAGGTCATATAGTTTTGACTCATGACTTGACATGTGAATAACCCGTGGCCTAACTTATGTTGAATCATAACTTAACCCCATCACTTGATGCATATGTGACTTGTGAATATGAACTAGGGATTTGGCTAGGTTTTAGAATCTCTTCGAACACCCACCACTTCATAACAAAATGCATATTATCGTTTGACACCATAAAGCCAATAAAGCTAGGGTTATAGTTTAGGTATAATTTATTTTCATTTGGTATTACAGGTTGAAGAAAACGTAAAAATATTTTGAAGTAATCATGATCAAGGGGAGATTGGTCAAGAATTATTGGGAATGGATATATAAACAGTTCCTCTAAAAATTTAGAAATGAGCGTATGGAGAAAACACTCAAAAATATTGGTGCATTTTTATCGCTAACATCTGGCTCCAACTGGGATGGAGACCTCCCTGCGAGGTTTCCAAGAACCTAGTAGTTCCATTCGCCTTTACCATTGGGCATGAAGTCATCTAGCCTGTGCAACTGATCCCATGAAAACTTTGCAACTTGCTTCGCTTTCTTAACAAACCAACAATTGGAAAACAATCTATTTCCTCAATGACGAGCTTATTCTTCTGCCTATTCCTACATTAACACATTGCACTGCTTCTTAATCAAGTGAAATCACACTTCCATTGAATCCATTTAAGAAAATGATTTACTGATAACATCCTTGATCTGGACCTGAAAAGTAAAGGAATGCTTAGAATGCAAAAATGCATTTTAAAAGGATGACAAAACCATCCTTCTTCTGACAAAAATATTTTGACGTTTATGCTACTCATAGATTCCAAATAATCAACAATAGGGTCATCAAACTCATAATGAAATACCTCTCCTTGCTACTGATCCAACTAAAAGATGAAAAATTCTTTCAGGCTACCTTTACTGATCTCATTGTTGAATGTAGGTTGCTCAACCCTTGCTGGAGAAACATATAGGATGGACCACTGATCTGGACCCTTCTGCTTATCATCTTCCTCTTCATGTCTGCTACAAACTGCCTTTGTCTGCAAATCTGGAAACTCAAGGCTTCCCTTAGTATTTGTTGTAGACCTGAAATTATCTCCTGCTGATATGTCCATTTGCTCATCATTTTTCAAATTTTCAAAAGGGATAATTGGATCTTCATCAAAACCATCCTTAAAAGATGCATTTAATACAATATTAAAAGCATCACAATGGTCATCATAATGTGAATCATCAATCTCTCGATAATGAAGAGTATTCTCTATAGCAGCATAATCTTCATGAACATCTGAATCTTTAGTCAATAAATGAAATTCATGACAACACTCAGGATAGAGAATATCATATGGAAAATGGTCTTTACAAAACACATGAAAAGCAACATGAAAATCTGCCAAAGATTTGATACTGGCATAAGGAAGAGACCGGTACCAATCACGAGCAATTCTCTCTAATGAGAAACCAAAGAGCCAGATCTGAACATCCTCATGCACAACTTGCAACCGATGCATGTAATCATGAAATTCCAACAAATGTTCAGCTGGCACTTCCCACTCTTCTCCTCGAAATCTAGGAATAGTATTTTCCCATTCATCTCTACTAGGCACTGGATTAGGGAAACCAACAATTTTTGAAAAATCACAGAATGCATACCTCTTAGCAAATATCTGGTTCATGTCATACCAGTGGAGTCACCAACATATTTCTGAACAATGGAGTCGCCACTGAATTCGTCCTTCATGGAGTTGCCAAATAGATGATTACAACCAATGTAATGTCTAATCCTTGTCTATCATCAAGGAGTAGATATAATGTTGTCTCCCAGGGAAGATGAGCTTCAATCTCCTCTCCCCGACAATGACGCCAATTTTTTATCACTCCAAGAAACTCTTTGGGGTTGTAAGCCAAACATGCTTGGTAGCTTAAGACAAGATAATTTAGATATGCTTGGATCAATGGGATAACTCAATAACTATTGAAATGGACAACTCATCATAAATTCGAATAAGACAGTGCCTTTAGAGATCAATAATCAGACAAAATAGTTTAAACAGGGTATAAATAATACTAATCTTGATAACCAAATACAATAAGGTGCAGGGTCATACAAGATAGAAAGGATGTTCTTCAATTTGAGTTTATGAGCTTAATAAAGAGATGACAGTCTTTAGAAGCTAAAACAAACTGAATTCAAGTGCAAAGAGACAAAGTACATAACCAATCTGATATTGAAGACAAAAGGAAACTGTGATTCTATTATCAAATAAGAGACTATTACAATAGCAAAAAAGGTATCCAAGATTGAACCCCGTACTTCATCTGAAGTTCTTGGCTTTATATCTTTTACAAAATAACTGAAATCCTATAAAGAAGGATCGAATTTACTAAACATAGACAGTCAAAACTAACACAAGAAAATAGGAAGAGATCCTAAAAACTAGGTCAATTCCTCATCTTTGATGATCTTCATATCCTTCAAAACTTTGACTAGTGTAGAAATCCTTCCAAGGATGTTGAATATCCATAGAATATAAGATAAGTCGAATTTGCCACTTTTAGCAAAAAAATGTTTCTGTGCCCAGAAAATAGGTAGCTAATTCCACTTTGCCACCATGCTAAACACCTCAAAAATCATAACAGAATCTTAAATATGATGTGTTTAATTATTGTCCATATTTTGAAACCCTCCTCCAGGTGTTTGATTAAGGAAAACTTGGATCTGGGAAAAAATACAACTTCTTTGCCCTATCTATTGTTTCACCAGCTCTTCAGCCTTGAAATTTGCTAGTTAGCCGGTGAAAGTTTTTCTTTTCAACGGCTAACTATTTGTAGATGCGCTTCCTGTGCTGGTGAAAGATCTGCTTTGGCCAAAACAAAATCTTCAAAATGGGTACACTCTGCCTCCATGGCTACCATTTTTTCTTTTAGAATTTGAACAAAATTCTTTTATTGTCTTCTTCAATTTGCTCCATATCTTCCTTTGGCAACAAAATGATTAGTGAGCCAATGTGCTCTTTCAATTCTAACCTCTCATGACTCACGTGACTTTCCAGTGGAATCAATGCCTGATGAATACCTTTGTTGAATGCCTCCATGGTATTCAATACCCTGATATTATGATTAATAGTCCATAAGATAAGTTCCTCCAAAGAGTGTCCAATGATAGCAGAGGCAGGAACAAATATGAGATTTGAAATGTAACAAGTGTAAATGATAAAGAAGAAACCCAAAAAGCAAGAACCCTTTGAACTTTTGTTTGCACAATGCATTGCTCCAATCAATGTCTTAGATCTTTATCATTTGTAAATTTACAGGTGCTCATGGCTTTACACTCCTGTTCGTCTGTCAGCTCTAAATCACTTGTTAAACAAACCTTACCAGTGTATAGAAAAATCTGTATGCGGGAATGGATCCCAAAACCATACGCATCAGCTTTTACCATTTGTGGTGCACACCAATCTTGTTGTACATGCATTTTCTACCACTCTTTTCCTGAGCCAGTAGACAAAAGTATTCGTAGAAAATGAAGGGCAGGGAAACTTCTACAACCAATATAGATATGGGAGAAGGAGAGGTATCAACTTGATACCTGGAGCTTTGATCTACTATTGAAATTCACCTCAAAACTGTAGCCTAACACCTGCAACCTCAAATGGGTGAACTCGGCTTCTGTAAAAACCCTATGAAGAAAAAATGCTATGATTACATGCATTCCATTTTCCATTGTATGATTGAAGTTCTTTGATACTTGGAGGATCGGATGCATTCATTCGACATATAGTGTATTGGCTTGTTTATTGCCCTGTCTTGACATTTGATTTTCCATATGACTTTGCAATCGATCAAACAACTATGAACCTGAGCCTGGGCACCGCCTTCAACCTTCAAACAAAATGAAGCGTCCTTATCCTTATACATGCTCATCTTGTGGGTCTTCCTTATAGCCAGATGCCTTCCATTAAAACCTGTCAAACACTCAAAAAACCAGTTGCGCATTCATTTCCTACTTTCAATTCAGATATCTAACAATTGTCAACTTGTGGTTTAACTTATATTTGACTGGTGACCTGGAATTCATAACAAGACCTGTAGACATAAACACCTGC
>JASDQU010683296.1:66653-80439 GCA_032191745.1 Picea mariana
GCCATTTAATGATGGCCTCCATCTATGTGTGGATACCCCAAAAATACACCAAAGACTGATGAGAAAACTCACATTTCTTGAGGTTAGCCAGCAACTGGTACTTCTTCATAGTCTCTAACACATACATGAGATGTGATATGTGCTCTTGCTAGGTAGCACTATAAAATAGTATATCATCCAAATAGACTATAGAAAATTAATTTAATCGATGTAATACATCATTCACCAGTCTCACAAATTTTATTGGTGCATTACAGAAACCAAATGGCATGACCGACCATTCATACAAACCATGACTTGTCTTGAATGCATTCTTCCAGGTGTCTTCTTCCTTGACACGTACTTGGTGGTATCCTGATTTGAGATCCAACTTGGTGAAATATTTTGCATGTTTCAACTGATCTAATAGATCATAAATCCTAGGTGGAGGGTACTGATTTTTTAGTGTAATATTGTTCAATACTCTATAGTCCTTGATGTCTCATCCTTATTTGGCACAATTATGATAGGTGACGCACGAGGTGAGGTGCTTGGTCGAATCACACCCTACTCCAAAAAACTATTTAAAATGCTTCTTTACTTCATTTTCTTCCAGAATGAACTGTCTATATAACCCAATATTCGGCATGGGGATTCTAGAAATAATTGTATTTCGTGCTCCACTTCCTTCTTAGGTGGTATCCTTTTAGGCTCATGTAACATTCTATAATATGATTGTAGCTACTCCTCCAAATGATGTTTCTTCTCTTTAGCACACCCCTCCATGGATTCCTTTACTCTTTTCGATTCATCATCAGTCCGATTTTCTCATAGGAAAAGTAAAACATATTGCGTACTGGAACTAATCAATTTATTTGCTTGGTTGACACTTATGAGTGGGATATTTGACTTGCCTTTATGGAAGTTGATGATGTAGGACTTCCCATACTTGATTATCCGATATTGTTTGGCTCTCCACATAAATATTTCATCCCTCACATACATGTATGGGATTCCAACCACTACTCCACATACATCAAGGGGCACTACATTCAATTCCACTTAATCAATAAAATCAACACTTACACCAAATTTAATCTTGCATTGTTTCACTACCTTGATATTTTCATCCTTTTTTACCCAACCCAATGGATATGGGATAGGATGTTTGTGAACCTCCAATCCAAGATTGTTGTCTACATCCACTACTTTGATATTATCTTGTGAACCAGAGTCAAATAGGGCATCTATCTTGGTCTTCTTGACCTAAATATTAATGTGGAAGAGTTTGGTCATATCATTCCCTTCCTGGTGATGACGGCTACTCACATTCACCTCCTTCTTCAGTGATGTGAAGACAATATTATCATCCACATTGGAGTTTCTTTCAACTTGATTTCTCGAATTGGTGGCTAGAATATTATTTTTCTTTGCATCCTTCTTGAAATTCTTCGAGTTTAACTTTGGATGTAGTTTCCAACAATTTTCCTCAGTGTTCCCATCGATATTTCAATGGTTACAATGGTTTCTAGGATCCTTTCATTACCGTGCAGTGGATACCATCTTCTTATCCTTCCCCCCTTTCTAATTCTTCTTCTCCTCCTTGAAAGCTTCTTAGTGATCTTTCTTCTTGGAACCACTTGGATTTTGTTACACATTATTTTAGTCACTTTGGTGATGTTTCTACAACATGTGTTCAGGCTTCCAAAAGAACCTTTCTTCATGAGAAAAGTTAATTTCTTCCTCTTATACAAAACGTTTTTTATAAGGTTGTCGCAGTTCAACCATAAGGTACAATGCGAAAATTCTTGATCGTCACAGTCTGCTCTGAAACTGGTTTGCGGCATTTTCGCAGGCTGTCCTATAGCCAGGGTGCAGCGGTGTTAAAAGACTGATAAAAGTTAGAAATTCATGAAAGTTCTAGAAGGGATCTTCTAGAATATTAGGTGGCATCCGTATGGTTGGGATCCTACTTGCTTATCTGATTTGGTGGGATCATCCTAATCTCTTTAACCATTTCTCTTTCTCCTATATAATGATGGATTTCTCATGGAAAAGGTTAAGCAATAAGCAAGTAAGCAAGAAAGGAATGATTAAGATTGAATAGGTTGAGAATTATGTGAGGAACTCTATTTCATATGCTTGAGGGATTTTATCTCATTCCATCAAGTTATTGTGGATCTTCTTCATGCAAGCTTGGATCAAGTGTGCGTGTTAGAGAAAAGGGCCGCTAAAAGGGAACCTTGCAACATCAAGGTTGTTTGGTTGTATCTTCCACTTTTACTTAATATAATAGAGTGACATGTTTCTTTCCCATAAAATCATTCTCATTTTATTGCATGACTCCTTTATCACATGCATAAGTTGTCATTGAATATACTATTGCTTCTTTCACTTTGGTTGGTTTGTGTTTCATTGCAGGATCAATATCACAAGAGCACCGGAGCAAAGAAAGTACAACAAAGATATAAGGAAACGATATTCAAAGCTATGCCACTCCTCTCTTGTTTGATAGTAAATTCAATGATTAGAGCTTAGGGAAAGTGCCATGTCCTGTCTCGTTTTGTTCTAGATCTAGATGGATCTAGGGAGACCAGTTTCTGTCCGCATTCATCGATTTATCCAATAAAAAAATTGGCGAATCCACTCGGGAGCAACCTCAATTTGGGGGTCAAACGCAAATTGGGGCACAACCTCCATTTGAAGGAAAACCTCAGGTTGGAGCTTATAACCCACTGTATGGAAAAAATACATCGGGATCACTAGCCCAACTTTGGAACCTTCTCGCCCAAGGAAATCCACAATCGTCTGGCAGGAAACATCCTCAATTTCACTCTTTTACACCCCCTAACTGTGGGCAGTCATATCTGGGTTCTTTGAATCCCTATTGGGGTCCGAACGTTCATTCTAGTGTCCCTTTTCAAGGGAACATCTCTAATCAATCCAACCCTATGGGCTACATGCCTCCAAATCCACTACGACAGAATCTATCAGGACTTTCTACTTACATGCAGACTGCTTACGATCCTACTAGTATACTGACAAGACTTCCTCCCCAAAGTCATCAATATCCTTAAGTGAATAGAAAGTTGCCTTTTTTAGGCACTTTGGATTTACCCAACTTGTCTAGGATCTTGAATGATCCTATCTTACATTCTCCCCATTGGCCTGTCATACCATCCAAATTACCATCTGACATTCCCAAGTTTGACAGTCGACCGGGAGAATACCTAAACAATCATGTTATGTGTTTTCACCTTTGGTGTTCATCCAAATCGTTGTTGGATGAATCCATTAGGTTACGACTCTTCCAATGAACTCTCATGGGTTCGGCAACAAAGTGGTACATAGAACTCTCGTGTGGCTTATTTAATGATTTTAATAACCTAGCCATGGATTTCCTCACACATTACCAATTGCCAATTTTTTATGAAACATGAACCAAAATTTTGAGTTCCTTTAAGCAATTTTATACCACTCATATTTCTGATCACATTCATGAGTGGAGAAGGAGACAAAATTTGATCAAAATTGACCTTCCTGATCAGTTATTAGCCAAATGGTTCACCAAATCATTTGTTAATAAAATTTCTTGTGATATTGACATGGGTGGATTTATTATCGAAGAGACTGAGATTAGTCACACTCAGTATCTAGATCTCATTTATTCACAAACGAGCACACTTTACGACTTTATCCCTGATGCTCCTCGCCCTTATACCACCGCTACCTCAACAACTTTTGTTGCTTCTCATGCGGCTGATGATGTGATTGGCACCTTCCATGCTAAAAATCAATCCACTCATGCCTCTCACACCAACACCAAATCTAATGCTTCTAATGTTAAACATGCTCCGACTCCTACTCCTTCCAGTGGAAAAACTTCGAAATTTCATGTCGTTTAGTCTTCCCCTACTAGTAAAAATAAATCTAAAAAAGGAAAGGGTAAGAACAAGGAGGATAAAAATAATAATTTGCAATCTGAAAAACCCAAAAAATAACCTACTGATGATAAGGATAAGTGTAAACCTCGATATCCTTGCCTTATTTATGGTGATGATCACTACACAAAATATTGTCCAAGACGTGTTGAGGTCACTAAGTTCCTTCAAGGGACCAGAAAGCCTCCCACACCTATCATTTTGTCGCAACCTTTCCCTTATCAACAACAGACACAATTGGTCATTCATGACCAACTTTCTCCTTCCACCACTTTGTATATCCTTATGTGTAAGGGTGATTAAAAAAGAACGACGTTGTAATCGCAACTCGGGCCAAATATTACTCTCCTTCGAAGGAGAAAGTTGACAATTTTCCACCTTCATTGGTTCAACCACCTCCCTCAACTTCACCTCCCAATGGTCCTCTTCATCTTGAATGACCAGGTACTGATACAGTTCTTTGTCCTCCTCCAAAGGGAATTGTTTGGAAGTATGCCTTTAATCCTCATACGCGTACTGCTCAAAACTACAGTATTGTAGAAGATCTTGCGCAAGCGCCCTCCATAATGTCAACTCTCGAAGTCCTTCAAAGTTGTCCCACTCAACAGAAGGCATTGTTAAATGCCATTGGGGGAATTGATCCCACATATACTAATTTGATAATCTTTGAACTGAAAGATCACATTCCAAGGCTACCTCCTCAGTTAGCGTTTTAGATACAAGTTGTTGTAGAGAACAAGAATATATGTAGAATTGTTATTGATGAGGGGGCATTGACCTGCATTATGCGAGTTACTTGTTGGAAAGCCATCGGTTCTCCTCTCCTCACTGAATCACACAATACACTTAAGGCCTTCAATGGTTCTAGTTTTAAACCCTATGGTGTTCTTCCCGCATTGTCTATTACGTTGGAAGGAAAATCGGTCAATGTTGAAGTTGAGGTCTTTTATGCGCCTCTTGATTATAACCTCTTACTTGGTCATAGTTGGATTGTTTCCATGTGTGCAATTGTGTCTACCATTTTCCATGTAGTACATTTCCCACACCAAGGAAAGGTCGTTACCATAGACTAGCTGGCCTTTTTTAATTCTGATTCTTGTACTAGAAACATACCCTTTATTTCAAAGACACCTCCTGAGTATGAGAATGTTTGTGTAGGTATTCTAAAAGATTCAAATTTGATGGGTACATTCCCAATCCCACCACTCGATATTCCACCTCCTTTTGTCGCCTCAATCAACATGATTTCCACCTTTGTTCGCGAAAAACCCACGTCTAATGACCCGTGGAGAGTACCTAACCCTGGTGATTATCTTCGCTATGGTGAACAAATTCCCTTAAGTCCATTTGAATCTACTTACCCAGCCATTCAATCAACAACTTCTTCTACTCCCTCCCTCTGTGATTCATCTCCTGATCTGTTTCACGTGATCTTTCCTACTAATGAGATGATCATGTTAGTCATGTTTATGGAAGACACCACATGGGACGATGGAAATCATCACTCCATTCTCTTCCTAGGACATGACACTATCGAGAATTACCAACGGATTTTGACTCCATCGACCGTTGTTGTCATTTCCTCAGTTGCCAAGTCAACACATGAAGTGCTATATGAAGGGAACTTGAGTAACATTTCACCCATCGTTCCTCTTGACATATCCATTAAAGCTAGAGTCTTTAAGAGTGTTCACATCGGATCTTCATGTTCCGTTGATGAGGTCGTCACTTATAAAGCCATTTTTCAAGAATTTTGTGATGTTTTCGCCTAGAGCTATGAAGAGATGTCGGTTATTGATCCTGATGTCGGTTATCTACCCGGACACTAAACCCATCGGGAAGAGACTTTGCCCAGTCCACCCTCATAAAGCCACTGCTATCAAGCTTGAAGTTGAAAAAATTCTTATGGATGGATTTATCTATCATGTGGCTTTAACCGATTGGGTATCCAATCTAGTTCCGGTCAATAAGAAACAAGGTACGATCCATGTATGTGTAGATTATAGAGATATCAATAAATCTTGTCCTAAGGACAATTATCCTTAATTTGTCGGGAGAAAAATATTTTCCTTAATGGATGGTTTCTTCGGTTATAATGAGATTAATATTTTTCCTGAGGATCAACACAAGACTGCTTTCATTTTTCCTTGGGGTACCTTTGCCTACCGTAAACTACCTTTCTGTTTGAAGAAAGTTGGTGCGAATTTTCAACGTGCCATGTCTTATTCTTTTCATAATAGCAAGCACATCGTACAGTCGTATATCGATGTCTACTGGCCTATTCCATGCGCCACCAAGGTCACTCGGCCCATCTCCGAGCCATTTTCCTACATTGTCATTATTATCGTATACGTTTGAACCCACACAAATGTATTTTTTGTGTGGAGTTTGGTCAACTTATTGGTTTTATTGTGTCACTTCATGGAATCATGGTAGATCCTTTGAAGCTTGAGGTGATCCTTAATCTACCTCCTCCTTCCTCACTATGTTAGCTTCAAAGTTTGCAAGGTAAGGAAAACTTGTTGCGTCGATTCATCCCCAATTACATTGAGTTAACGCTAATATTTACTCGATTGTTGAAGAAAGGTTACGAGTTTGTATGGGATGATACTGCCAACAAATCCTTCAAAGGTTTGAAACTTTCTTTAACCCGTACACCATTGATTTCCCCACTGGATTATAGTCGAGATTATTTCCTTTACCTTGCTTCTTCGGACTCTACCATTTCCATGGTTTTAGTCCAAGAAGATGATTTGCACAAAAAACATGTAATTTACTGTTTGAGTTGGAGTCTCATGACCATAGAGGCCAAATACCTTCATGTGGAGAAACTGGCCTTGGCAGCTGTTCAAGATGTCCAACGTTTTCCTCATTATATCCTATTACACAGGACCACTATTTTTTTTTATTGCAACCCTATGCAACATATCCTTACACGAAAATTTTTAGAGGGAAAGTACTCCAAATGGATAGTGATTCTCCAAGAGTTTGACTTAGAGTTTGAACACGGTAAGTCTAAGAAATATTTGGTTTTCGCCAAACTGATATGTGACCTTCCCTCCACTGTGACAGAAAATGTGGCAGATGATTCTTTACCTAATGAATCCCTTTTTCTGATCAATTCTGATGACATTTGGTATGGTGATATTATCATTTATCTTCTGACTCAAACTTTCTGTCCCAAAATTTCTAGTACAGACCATCGTTGTATAAGGTATCAAGCATGTTAATACATAATTATCGGTGACACTCTTTATCGACGTGGTATTGACTCCATTTTCTGACGATGTCTCACCTACGATGAGGCTTAAAAATATTTGAATGATTGCCACTCTGAAGAATGTGGTGGTCATATGTCTGGGTATGCCACTGCCCAAAAGATCTTATGAGCTGGATATTTCTGGCCTTCATTATTCAAAGACTTTATTACTGTTTTCCATAAATTCCATGCTTGTGAAACATATAATAACAAGATAAGATATCATCCAGCTCCTTTACACCCTGTAGTTTCCATTGGTCCCTTCGCAAAATGGGGCATTTAATTCATGACATGTAACCCTCACTCAGCTGGGGGGCATGGATACATCATTGTAGTTGTGGATTATTTCACTAAGAGGGCTGAGGCGATGTCTACATTCGATAACACTGGGAAGATTGCATATTTATTCATATTCAATCACATCATTACTTGGTTCAATGTTCCCCAAGCTATTGTTACTCATCACGGTAGTCATTTTTGAAATTTCATGATGTTCGAGCTTACTGAAAATTTGGGTCTTCGGCATGAAAACTCAACCGCCTATTATCCACAGGCCAATTTCTAGGTTGAAGCAATAAAAAAATTTCTCATTACTATGTTTTGACAGATGATAGGAATTCATAATTCAAGTTGGCATACAATGTTGTTTTCGGCATTATGGGCCTACCAGACGTCCGTCAAGCCTGCCACTAGGTTCACACCTTTCCAATTAGTTTATGGTATCGAAGTTTTTTTTGTCGATTGAATGTGAGATTCCATCTTTGAAACTATTTGTTGAACTTATCCCAAACACCTCTGCTGAAGAGGAATGTCTATTATATTTAATACAATTAGATGAAAACCTCCATGACGCCACCCTGGTTATTGAAAATTAGAAAAACTGTGTCAAAGACCAATACAACAAGCATGTAAAGCCATGTGTTTTCTCTGAAGGTGATCTAGTTCTCCTCTACGAACAAGACCGTGATTTACTAGGGGCTGGAAAATTCAAGGCTATGTGGCGAGGCCCTTATATTTTCAAACAAGTGTTGGAGAAGGGAGCTTATGAGTTAGTGGATTACGATGGCATTCCTTTGAGTGAACCTAGAAATGGGTTTTACTTAGAGAAGTACTATGCTTAGGTTATCTTTGCATGAGTGCTTGTATTTTTACTGTATCATACTCTTGTGTGCTACTTTTGTGTGCATTTTCATTATTTGGTTTTGACCCCCGGTTGCTTACTTTGCATTGTGATTGGTTTCCATATGTCGGTTTCTTCGCTACCTTACACTGGCTTCGCCGATGGCGCTAGTCGTACTACTCATAACCTAGCATCTACTACTTGGACAATCTATGCACATATGAACAAGTTAATCAATATACACAGTGTTTTCCTTGGTCGTGCAACTAACAATATCGTCGAATATAGTGCGGTCATCGAATTGCTAACCGACGTTGTTTCACTTGGAATCCGTCATCTTGTTGTATGATTTGATTCGCAGTTAGTGGTTTTACAGTTGAGTAATGTCTATGATATCCTAAGTTCTACTTTATTAAGGGTATATTTACAAATTTGCCTCTTGGAATGTTATTTTGATTACATTGAATATCAACACATTCTTGGATTTCTAAATACATTAACAGATGCATTAGCTAAATATGTGTTAGACAGACATTTGAGACACTTATAAATCTAATCACAATTCACATTTAAATCAAGTAAGTCGGTAGAAGCCTCATGTATATATAACGATAAAAGTTTTTACAAAAAGTGTTTTTTGTTCGAAGACCAAAAATGTCAAAATGTGAAGCACATGGCTTCATATACAAAATAGCATCAAGGATGCTGCTCACGATAGCACACGACAACACGTGCTACTCTATAGAGACGTCAACTAAGAGAACAAGATACACCAATGGTATGGCGCTGGTAATGTCTCAGGATCCCATTGATAGAGATATCCAGGACGTTCGCTGTCAACTGCTCCAGATTCTTCTCGATAGCCTCGTAATCAACGACATCCAATCCTACTACCTCGACTCTTTCCCCACGTCTTTGGATGGGAGATGTACCTGGAGTTCGGTGAGGTCCTACATCTACATTGTCAAAGAGTTTTGATTAGTCATCGGATTAAAAGCATAAAAAACATTTCATATTTCAAAATTCACAAAAACATTATAAAAACAAAATGTGCTTCTTACCTAAGTTTCCCCACTGAGAACCTTTAGGCAAAACCAAATCTAGGTCACCTCTGAAATCCAAGCCGGCATATGCATAATTATCTACCATCAGTAGCTGAGGCCTCAACCAATCAAAGAACATGTCATTATATTTGACGATGGGACTGGACACATGCCGAGCCATGAGGTCACACCACCTCTTCATTCTTGGATCTTGTGGGGCCGATATGCCCCACTCTACCTGTAAGTGCAAGTGTGGAACCCTCTCTAGGAAGAAGGACACTAAAATGGACCTATATCCAAACTCTTTCAGGTCCCCTTTCTTATGCTTTATCAGTTGTTTCTTCATGCTATGAAGAACTCATTCGCACCAGTTAAATACCCGAGGCTCCATGCACTCCACCGCATACTGGAAGTAACTCTGGAGAGCCATATGAGGAGATGAAATCCCACCATATGTGAGACAATTAAAAGGATATTTGAAGGGGTAAATCCTAGACATCCCTAATGGTAACCTTGCCACTACGTCTCTTGGCCTCTGGATTATAATATCGACGAATATGCTCACTCATCGGTAGACCACTACCTCTGCTGCCTATTAATGCCATATGGGATCCATGATGAGATAATCCCATCAAAAAATAGATATCCTCGATATATAGAGAGAGTATGTGGTCTGCTACATGGAATACCTATTGATCCACATCCCACATGTGGGCTAAATACTCAAGCAACCACAATTGGGCCCTCATGCCCTAGATCTTAAAAAACTTCAGCAGCCCACACTTTCAGAGGGCATTAACTGTGCCTGGGTCATTCCCGATGAAGTAATAATCATCCTCATGTTCTCTCTCACTCCACTCCAACATTCTGACAGTCAAAAAACTTCATTGGAACCATAAGGAGAAGTCAACATCTTTATTTTCTTCCTTGAAATCTTTTTATTGCCTAAGCATGCATAAGAGTTTTTGAGTTACGCACGACGCAGGTGAGGTTTTTTCACAGTGCGGAAATGTCGCAGGTCATCCATAAGGCCCTCTGTGGAAACCCATGGTTTCCCCAGGGAATAATCTACACCACCTGCAGCGATCTCTACACACACCTACCCTCCTAAAATCTAACTCAAAAAACTATTTTTTAACGAGTAAAAAAAAAATTAATCCATTGAAAATGAAGAGGACAAGAACATTACCTTTTTAGCGGAAGTAGTTCATTGAATGGTTTCTCGTGCCTCCCGCAATCAATAGTGGAATTTTGAGGTAGAATAGGGTTTTTGGAACAAGTTTTGGGTAAAATGACAATGAAATGGTAAAAAGACATTTTCACCTGTATTTATTAATGTTTTACTTTTTTTGTTGATATTTTATATTATTTTATGCATTTTACCCAAAACCTGAAGGTCTAATGGTATTGTGAGTGTTTTGATTTTTCGTAGATGAAGGAACTAGGAGCCTAAACGATGGAACACTGATACGTTTTTTAGTTTGTTTTTTTACTTTTGTCGCATGTACAAATACTTTTTAGGTTTTTCAGAAAAAACCTCAAGCTCAGTATTCGTTCATTCTCGTGCTCGCAAATCAATGAGAACGCAACCGAGTATACTTTTGTCATCTTTTCGTACTTGTCATGGTAACAAGAAAAAAATGAAACTTATGGAGTATCCTTTAAGAGATTTTCATGCTTTGTAAAAACGAAAAGATTGCTGAGAGACCTTGTTATTTTCATGCTCGTAAAAGTATTTAAAGAAGACGTTTGATGGGTGGTAGGTTATCACTTTTTTGGTCTCATCAAACTAATTTACAAAAAAGGAACTGAGAGTGTTCTCTTTAATTTTTTTTCAGACTCTCTAAATATGAAAAACCCCCGAGTTTTATCTCTTTGGACTCGCTAAATAAACATCGAAATATCTATATGGAACCGAACCACTCCTTCTTAGGGTTCGTTAAAAATACTCCGAAGGACTCATCCAAAGGATGAGCTTACATCAACAAGCATATGTTATCCTCCTCATGCTTGCATAAAATAAAGAGGTACTCGCCAGAAATGGTGGGGGAAAATTTGGGAAAGAAATGTGTCTCTATATTTGTGTTAATGGCAGTAATAGTCACTCTTGAACATGAGACCCCCTTCATCATTGTATCCAGGTTGGGAAATCCATTTTTCTTTCGTTTGACCTTCCGCAAGTTCATATCTTGGGTCATCCTTGAGTCAATGCTGCTAAGACCATTGTCGAGTCGTTCATATGTTCAAGATAAGTATAACCATAAATGAGTCTTCTATTGAGTCGACCATCTGCAGTTATGAATCCTTACCATGTCAGCCTTCCCTGTGTCAGTTTCAAATCATCTTCATACTTTGATATACCTCAAATATGTTACTTATTTTGTGTCGTTGATGGGGGATACATCAAGGCCCTCTTGTGATGACTATTTTCCTGTCGACTTCAACTCATTATCCAGGAACAAGACTTGGAAATCAATTAGTACCTTAGAACTTGCATGCCTCAATGGTAGGTTTCTTCACTTTCGACAGTGGGTTCACATCATTGACCCATGATTGAGATATTTTATCGAGTGCTCAGCTTCAACTCATTTATTCGCATTCGTTGGATTGTACTAAGGTACCTTGGGAGTCATTGACATCAATGGTGATTTCTCTCGCACTTGTTAATGGTTTTCATCAATGGCCGGTAATCAAGTGGTTTCTACCATGTTCGACTTCTTCACCTATAATCGCATGGTTAGATTCGTACTTACAGATGATGGGATTGAAGACCCTGGATCTCATTATGTTGGTCCAGGTTGTGATGGAATATTTATGATTTGTATTGACACATAGATTTCCTTTGTATGTCTCATGGCTATGTCAAATTTAATTTTTCTAGAGCATAGTTCCACAATGTATTCTTGATGGCTATGTAGAATCTTGGTGACATGGATCCACGGTGTATGATTAGTGGCCATGACTGACATTTATTATTTAAATCACTTGTAGTCTGAGCATGGGAATGCCTACCTCAGAAATGGTATAATATGCATATGATTGATTTTTTGTAGGTTCCCGATTGGTGTGCTCTTTGCCTCTGATACACACACATTCTACAAAGTACTTCGGTTGTCACGATTTCCAGCCTCATACTTTGGGGGGCATTCTGTTAAAAATTATTTTAGTCACTCTGGTGATGTTTCTACAACATGTGTTCCGACTTCCAAAAGGACCTTTCCTCATGAGAAAAGTGACTTGCTTCCTCTTCTACAAAATTTGTTTTTATAAGGCCGTCGCAGGTCAATTATATGGTACAGTGTGGAAATTCTTGATTTTTGTAGTCTTCTCTGAAACTGGTTTGCGGCGTTTTCGCAGGCTGTGCTATAGCCAGGGTGCGACGATGTTAAAAGACTGAGAAAATGTTGAAATTCATGAAAGTTCTAGAAGGGATCTTCTATAATATGAGGTGGCATACATATGGTTGGGATCCTACTCACTTCTCTGATTTTATGGGATCATCCTAATATATTTAGCCATCTCTCTTTCTCCTATATAATTATGGATTTCTCATGGAAAAGGTTAAGCAATAAGAAAGTAAGCAAGCAAGGAATGATTAAGGTTGAATAGGCTGAGAATTGTGTGAGGAACTCTATTTCGGATGATTGAGGGCTTTTATCTCAGTCCATCAAGTTATTTTGGATCTTCTTCATGCAAGCTTGGAGCAAGTGTGTGTGTTAGAGAAAAGGGTCGCTAAAAGGGAACCTCACAACATTAAGGTTGTTTGGTTGTATCTTCCACTTTTACTTAATATAATATAGTGGCATGTTTATTTCCCATAAAATAATTCTCATTTTATTGCATGACTCCTTGATCACATGAATAAGTTTTCATTGAATATATTATTGTTTCTTTCACTTTGGTTGGTTTGTGTTTCATTGCAGGATCAATATCACAAGAGTACCAGAGCAGAGCAAGGACAAAAAAGATATAAGAAAACGATATTCAAAGGTAAGTCACTCATCTCTTGTTTGATAGTAAATTCAATGATTAGAGCTTAGCTAAAGCTCCACGTCCTTTCTCTTTTTGTTCTAGATCTAGGTGGATCTAGGGAGATCAATTTATGTTCACATTCAATGACTTATCCAATAACAGATTACCTTTCTTGTGGCTTGTGTTTTCCAGATATTGTGCCTATACACATGCCTCATACAATGTCCTTAGCTTGAAAAGAATAAATTTATTTCGTACATGGCTATGTAGACCCCCTAGATACTTGAGGATTACATTTGGGTTCTTGGGAGAGATACATGTTATCGCAGGGTTTGTACTTATGCAAAGCCCACTACAAGATCCCCAAATTTTTCATAACTGTGGAAGAAACTACCAATTTCACCTAAGCAGGATATTCACTCATTTTAGTGATGGAATAGGTCCACCACAAGGGAGGATTCCCTAGTGACCT
>JASDQU010683297.1:28209-42760 GCA_032191745.1 Picea mariana
ATCATGCGTGGATTTAAGTTTTCCTGTTTATTCTTGGTGCATATTTTGGTTTAGATTGATATTATTCTCAAATTATGTTGTTAAATCCCTTTCTTGAAGCTGCAATTGCTTCTCTAGTTCTTATTTGTGCAATTTTTTCGTTGTCGTGGATTATTTCCTGAATTCACTGGCCACATTTTCCTTGATCATATCAATGGCAACTTCTAGTTCAACTATTCTTACTTTTGTTGTATCTAGAGCTTCTGCAACTTCACAGACTGACATAACATTTGCACCAACAAAGGCATTGAGTGATGAGGCTGCTTGTATTGTGTTATATTTGAATTTGGTCCTTCTTTCCTCTTGATAACTCTTTCATCTATTCCATGACTTGTATCAATTTCTTCTCTCTTCCTCTTAGTAGTCCTATTTTCAATGGCCTTAGTTTTGCATATGTAGTAATAGTAAACTAAAAAAACAATTACACCTTCAATTCCAAGCTCTCCAGATGTGACTGAAATACTACCTGGGATGGCTTCCAAGGGAGTACATTATTCCAATGGAATAATAAGTATGCGTGTGTCAGGATTTGCTGTCACAACTGTGCTATCTTGCTATAGTCACTTCTCTTGGGATTTGGAAACATTTTTCTTCTCTTCATCTTCTTTCTTTTTTCTCTCTTCCTCTTGAGAAATAAAAGTTTCTTGTCTTGCATTTGCTATTTTTTTCTTCTCAAGCCTAGTATAAGATGCCTTTTCCCCATTATTTCCTTCAGAGGATGGATTTTCACCTTTTTTCTTTTCTAACTTGGCTTGTTTTTTCTCTGCTTTGACCTTCTTTCTCTGTTGATATCTCTTTTCCTATTCCTCATATTTTCATACATATTCTTCTTCCTTGAGCTTATTTTCAGGTTCTTGAGCCTCCGGTATTTATTTATCCTTTTGGAGTAAGGATTTGAATTGTTTTATTCTCAAGATCCTATCTTCGTCTTCCTCTTTCTGAATATTTTTTCAGGCTGTTTCAGTAGTGATTATGTCTATCAACTCTTAAAAATAAAAGGCTCCCCTAAAAATATCTTTTGCAAAATTGAATTCATGCATTACTTGTAGTGCTAACTTGACAACCTTCATATGGTCATACATTATATTTTTAGGGTCATGCCCTTTCTAGTTTCTAACACATAGACATAGTTCATTAAGGGTTTTGGCCTCCTTTTCAACTTGTTTTCTATTCAGTAGGGATAATTGACCTATGTGGAGAGGGAAGATGGGCCAATATCTTTTGTTTTTCTATGATAAGTATGAAGTGGCCCCTTTTTTAACTGTATGGTATGCTATCTCTCTTGCCAAAAATTTATCGGGGACGTATTTGGGTAACGAATGCAGTGGTCCCGTGGCCCCAAATATCCTTACAAAGGTATAATAATTTTTATGTAGTAGTCCCCTATTCCTTTCAGGGATTTGATAGCCCCTAGGGATATCCTATGTGGGTGAACACCAAACATGGCCTTATGTAGGGGGGCAAGGAACTAATCAGACAAGTTGTAGAAATTTTCTTTGCAATTAACTTCCCACAACTGAGAACAATAAACATGGATTTCTCTCTTATCTGGGCTCCAAGCCCAATTAAATGCAAGGAATCTATTGGATATGAAAATTGTATCTATAAGGTAGGCCGTCATATAAAACCCATGGATTTTGATACCTTGAGGATCCTGAACTATATTTGCAATGATGAATGATAATATACTAGCCCAATTGAATGCTTTTCTGATTTTGGTCAATGTGTATCCTCAGAAACCATTCCATCCTGAAGTGGGTGCTGGTCTCCTCGCCATAAAGTCTCCAAATCATTGCATTTAAGATTCTATATGGGTCTTTCAGATACTGTTACAGGACATATCTCTCTCCCTTATTCAACTAAAATTCTTCATCAATGAACCATTCTTCCATTTGAGTTTCAAAGTCATTGCGATCGACTCTAAATTTGTCTAAGAATGATTCATCCAGTTCAATAGTGGATTCCTAGGTTTTATATTGAACCTTGATGTCTTCTTCCTTGAGAGATGAAATCAGAACACTTGAAGCATTGACTATCAACCCCGTGTCCTTTTGCAGATGTGAAAAATACCATCTTGCAACATTGTTGTAAGGGAAAAGTTTTGGACGAGCAACTACAATGTAAATGTCACTTTTGTGGATATTTTGATACTTGTCAATGTCTTCATCGTCGGACAAGAAATACTCACTCTAGAACATGTCATGAATCTCATAGTATCTGGGATGGTCCTCTCTTCCATTTTTTTTTTTCGTGTTAGAAATATTGAGAGAGTCTTGTCCAGGAACAAGATCATGTACAACAACTATTTGATTTTTTCCCTTCCTAGTTTGCATATGAGACATTTTGTTACCTGTTTAAATAGTCACACCAAATAGAATTAATTCAACATTGAACTGTTACAAAGAATAGTGATACATAACAATCGGCAAAAAACTCACATGTTTCTCTAAAGACTATAGCCCAAAGCACAATTTACTCGAATCTTGCAGCAACAACGTTGGCGTGTTTTTTGTGATATTACAGTCAAGTGAGGTTAATAATTTCTAAATAGGATTATAATATTTCCCAAATAAACCAAACCTTGTGTAATTAATGTACAACATGTTACAACTCCGACTTGGTGATAGTTGTATGGTGCACCATAAATATTTCTTGTACACAACACAATGGTTAGGACTTTTGTTGTATCGTTGGGGAGGTGGAGTCGATAAGTAGAGGGGCTCACTAATATCATCGCCGACAGATTGTAAAAACAAGGCTTAGTTGGTAATAATGGAAAGGAAATTTTTCATTGATGAAAAGTTTCGCCAAAAAGGGAAATTTCAAAGAAAGTGTCGAAGGGTGGTGATGCCAATACATTATTTATGATTGTACCACTTAGGATAAACCTTTCCCTTTCATTATTTTTGACATTAGATTAAAAATATCATCTGTGTAACATTAGATAAAGGGGATCAATTTTAACAGTCAATATTTAGTCATCGAACGATGGATTGATCTGGCCCGTCAAATAGTTCCAAGGTCGGATCATTGGCGATTTTATTTGATTCAGATCATCGTCGATAGATTCCACATGGAGAATAGAGGTAAACCTATGATGTTCCTCAATGCCAAAAAGTTTCTTTGAAATGGTTAATCCAAAGGAAGATTTCCACATGTGAGTATAAAGTCTCGTGAAGGTTGTATAAAGGTCATAATGTGGGGAATCAGAAAGGTTGGGTCCTAGCTGGAGCATAGTACATTATTATAACCTAGGTAGATTTCAAGAACAATCATAATTGGACACTTGTGTAGTGAAAAGACTCTTTAAATTATGAATATCATCATCAAATTTATCAAATAACCTACGAGGGATTTATTTCTATGGCGGTTCGTCGACAATGATGTTGTAAGGGAATCATCGTTCGAATTTTTATATTTGAGAAATAGTGAATATTCGAAGGCCAAGCACTGACGATACATGATCTTGGTCATATGGACATGGATGGGAGCTTGTGTCATTATACATAATCCCATTTGAAAAAGGGTTTAAGGCATGTGGAGATATGCAAAAAAAACCTTATAATTCATTAAGGTACTAGGGAGAGTTGGGGCCCAGCTCGCCTTCATGCCAAACTAAGGACTAATCCCCTTTTGATAGTTGCACAATCATTCACGTCATCTATATTGTCATTGGGATAAGAGATAACTCATGATGAAATAGCCTCTAAAGCGATTCGCCACCACCGACATTGTAAAGGCATCGTCGTTGAAATTTTTACATTCAAGAACATTAGAGTGCCGGAGGCTAAGTGCTGACGATATAATTTGATATCACATGAGTAAGGAGGTGAGGGGGATACACACTTGTAAATGGTTTCGACTTTAAAGATGTTTCAAATTAGTTGGGGAAAATGCAGAAAGGGTCTATTATGATGGATTCAGGTAGCAATGGTAGACTATGCATTAAATTTTTTTGGGCATCTGCATACAAGCATCAATATAAGAAGTGAATAACCATTAGGGCAAAAATATTAGTACCTTGCAAAATTTTGGTAGTAGGGGTACCCACTAAAACTTTTCGAGCTTTAGTGTGTTGTTGTGTGTGTCAAAACACATACCATGGATGAGATATTGCCTAAAGGAGATATCAAGACACAAGGAAATCATGAAAATGTGGTAGAAATAAAGATCAAGTCCTAGAATCATGATTATTTATTACTTCAAGATCCAAATCATTGGGGGTTCAATGCAGAACCAAGGAAATACTTAATTCCCAAGATTGATATCAGGAAATTTGATGGTAAAGATCCTATAACATGGATATTCTAGATGGAGAAATTCTTTCATCTACAACAAATGCAAACTTTACAAAAGGTAACTCTCACAACTTGTATTTAGAACCTAATCAATTTGTTTGTTACCAATGGTTTTGTGAATGAAAAAATGACTCTATTATATCTTGGTCCATTTTTACAAATGATTTCATAGAACATTGTGGGGATATAAGAGCAAGATATTCTTTATTCAATTGATAAATATTTGGAAAAAAGGTCCAATTACAGAGCACATTCAACAATTTCAAAATCTTGGTCTCAAGGTAAAGAAAATTGTAGAGGATAATTTGTTAGATCTCTTTGTGGGAACTTTAAAGGAAAACATTCAACATGAGGTGCATCTCTTCAAACCTAAATACCTAGAGCATTCTTTTAGTATGACAAGGAAAGTGGAAAGAAAAAATATGATTGCTAGAAGGGTGTCCACTAACAATTGTAGATAACACCATGTTCCCTCTCCTAACCTCACTCAACTAACAAGATTATCACCTTACCAAATGGATGAAATAAGAGAAAAGAGACCATGTTGTAATTGCAACATCAAGGACAGTAAGGGGCATAAATGCGATGAGAAAAAATTATTCTACATATATTGTAAAGAGGAAGAATATCAAGAATTGGAACCATCACAAGTTCTAGAGCTAGAAAACACTACTCCAACCATATCTTGTCATGCATTGGACGACATCAATAATCCACTATTAAGAACCAAATATCAAAATAGCATAAAAACCTCAGAATAAGTAATCGATGCTTTGACAAAGAGATAAATTCAGATAATAAGCCTCTTCGAGGGGGGAACCTCCTTATACATCATATGAATTCACAAATACAAAATGATTCCAAATGAAAAGGTATCCTTGGTATATATAGGAGACTAAGAGGTACAATTACAACTAATGGACCCAAGCCGACATAAATAAAATAAAAATACTAATGTAATATGCCCCAATCAAGGGGTAATGTGCCACGATTTAGGGATTGACATGACCCTCCCCTTCATATAAGTGTTGTCCTCAACGCTTGAGTAGTTCTGGATGCTTATGTATAAAAGACTCATCTTCCCATGTGGAATCTTCAACAGGTAGTTTCTTCCACTTAATGAGATACTATGAAATTGATTTATTCCTCAGTTGGCGAATTCTTGTGTCAGTGATAGGTTCAATATCCAATATGATTTTTCATTCCTCATCAAGTTCTGGAAATATAGTTTGAACTGGGATCTTGTCACCTATAACCTTTTTTAAGCATGAAACATGGAAAACTGGGTGTGCTCATGAAGATGCAGGAAAATCCAATTTGTATGCCATAGTACCAATATTTTGCAACAACTTATAAGGGCCATAATACTTCAATGATAATTTATTATCCTTATTAGCTTGCTTGAGGGACATCTGTTTGTACGGTTGTAGTCTTGAAAATACCCAATCCCCTACTTCAAAACTTCTTTCACTACAATGTTGATCTGCTTGTTGTTTCATGCGATTATGTGCCATGGTCAGGTTGTCCTTTAAGAGTTGGAGAGCTTGTTGTTGATGCTTGATGTGATATTCCACTACTTGAGACTTATATTTTTCTTTTAGAGAAGAAGTGATGGATGGTGGGTGATATCCATAAAGCGCCATAAATGGTGTCATTTTTATTGCAGTATGAAAGGAAGTTGTATACCACCATTCTGCCAAGGGTAACCACTTGAACCATTGTGTTTGTTTATCAAAGACAAAGCAATGAAGGTAGCCTTCAATAATTTTTTTCACTATCTCAGTTTGTCCATCAAATTGACGATGATAAGATGAGCTATGAGCCAATTGAGTACCCAAAAAAGAAAATAATTATGTCCAAAAATGTCCAGTGAAGATGAGATCTTTGTCACTTACAATAATCTTTGGGCTTCCATGTAGCTTTTGAACTATCTCCATGAATGCGGTAGCAACTGTACTGGCTTTGAAAGGATGAGAGAGTGAAAAAAAGTGTGCGTACTTGTAATTCTATCAACAATCACAATGATGACACTCTTTCCTTCAAACTTCGGTAACCCTATGGTGAAATCCATGGAAACCTCCTCCCAACACTGACTTGGAATGGCTAATGGTTGTAAAAGACCCCAGGTCTTAATTGTTTCCACATTATTTTGTTGGAAAACCAAACATTATGATACAAACCTTTGAACATCAGTTTTAAAGCCATCCCAAAAAAATTCCCTCTTGACCCTCTAATAGGTTTTCAAAAATCCTAAGTGCCCTCCTACCAGAGAGGTGTGCAATTCCAAGAGTACCTTTTTTTTGAGTTGGGAGTTCTTACATAAATATAAGCGATATTTGTACTATAGTGAATCATTTTTACATGTAAATGTATCAGATGCAATGGAATCCTATTGCAACCTTTGAATGAGAGTCCACACTTCTTCATCATTCTTCCATCCATCCCTTGCTTCTGTTATTTAATCAGGTTGGATGATAGAGATAGCACATAGAAATGCCTCAACATATTCATCCTTTCTTGAGAGTGCGTCTTCTACAACTTTTTGCGTCCCTTTTTTGTAGATTATTTCAAAGTCATAACCCAACATCTTGGTAACCCATTTCTGTTTCTCTTCTGAAGATATTCTTTGTTCCAAGAAGTATTTAAGACTGTCATGGTTTGTTTTGACCTTGAAGTGCGTACCTATTAGGTAAGGGCACCATTGCTTCAATGCATGTAGTATTTCCATCATTTCCTTGTCATAAATGGGTTTGTGTAAGTCCTTTCCCTTTAGTGGATGAATTTAAAAAGCAAGGGGCCTTCCTTCTTTCATTAGAACAACACCAATGCCATTTCCCAAGGCATCACATTCCACAATAAAAGTTTTTGTGAAGTATGGTGTGGTCAAGACAATAACTTTTCACATTTACTCTTTAAGTTGTTCAAAAGATTGAGTTTCCTCTAGAGTCCATGAAAATGCATCCTTCTTAGTTAATGCAGTTAAAGGTGCTGCTATTCTTCCATAGTTCTGAAGAAACTTTCAGTAGTAACCTGTCAAATCCAAAAATCCTCTAAGATTCTTCAATGTTTTGAGAATTAGCCAGTCCATCATGCATTTAATCTTGTTAGGGTCTACCTTGACACCTTCATGAGATACAATATGACCGAAATACTCTACCTCCTTCACCCCAAAGAGACATTTGGATGGTTTGGCATATAAGTGCTTCTCCTTTAGTAGTTGTAGCACCCTATCAACATGTCGAACATGATCTTCCCAAGACTTTCTATAGATTAGTATATCATCAAAAAATACTAACACAAAATTTTAAAGGAAGGTATTGAAAATGGAATTCATCAACACTTGGAATGTGGAAGGTGCATTCACAAGGCCAATAGGCATGACACAAAATTCATAATGGCCTTCATGAGTTCTGAATGTTGTTCTTGGGATATCTTCTTCCTGCATTCTAATCTGATGGTACCCTGAACAAAGATCCAAATTTGTGAAGTATATTGCTCCATGTAGTTCATATAACAATTCATCAATGATGGGAATGGGAAAATTGTCTTTAATGATGATCTTGTTGAACTCTCTATAATATGGGAACATACACCATGAGCTCTCTTTCTTTAGTACCATTACCACCAGTGCAGAGTAAGAACTTTGGCTGGGTATAATAATGCCAACCTTTAACATTTATTCAACCATACTCTCAATTTCACTCTTTTGGGCATAAGAGTATCTGTAAGGCCTGATGTTAGGAGGAACACTCCCAGGAATTAAGTGAATAGAATGATCATAATCACGAGTGGGTGGAAGATCTCTGGGAATATCTTCAAATACTTTGGAATGCTTATCAATGATCCTTTGGATATCTAGGGGAATAGATGGCTTAGATGTTTGAACATATATTGAACATAGTTGTACAATTATACCTTGATGCCTATTTTTAAATAATTTTTTCATCCCATTAGAGCTTACCACCTTATCGGGTTTCCTTGTGATACCCCTTAACTCAAATTTCTTTCCTTCCAATGAAAATTTCATGTAAAGTTCTTGAAAATTAAAATCCATTGTTCCCAATGATTGTAACAATTGGATCCCTAGTACAACATCAACACCACCCATGTGTATAGAAATCATTGGAATATTCATTACATATTCCCCCACAATAAGATTGATMTTATGGMATTTTCCTGAGAAATTCATAGTTCCTCCATTTGCAATCATTACTTGAAACTTTGGAGATGGATATATAAAGCAATTGAGAGCTTTGGCTAATTTATAGTGAATGAAATTATGAGTACTACCAGAATCAATTAGCACTATTACATTTTTATTTTTTATATATCCTTTGATCTTGAGGGTTTGAGGAGTGTTAATTCCAGCCATTGCATGACATGATATTGTGGGAGTCATCTCTTCAGAAGAAATCTCTTCTACATCTTCATCTTGTGATGGCTCTTGTTCTTGTTCTTCTTCCTCTTCACAATCTATGTAGAATAATTTCTTCTCACCACACTTATGTCCCTTATTGTACTTGTTGTCACAATTAAAACATAAACCTTTTTCTTTTCTTTCCTCCAATTGTTGAGGTGTCAACCTTGTAGGTTGAGGTGGTTTAGAATAAGAAATAGTATTCTCTTGATATATGTTAGGGGTGGTCTTTCTAGTAGCCATAGCCATATTTTTACTTTCAACATTTCTCACCACCCTGAACACATTCTCAAATGATTTGGGTTCCCAAAGGCGAACCTCATGTTGAATGTTATCCTTTAAATTTCCTATCAAGACATTAATTGGGTGCTCATATGGAGCTATTGTTACCTTTATATTCAATCTTTTGAAGTTCTCAATGTGCTCCGCAAATGAACCCTTTTTCTTGAGATTTATCAATTGGCTGAATAAGGGATTTACGAGAACAAATCCATCAATACCACACAAACAAATTAGGTTCTAAATATAAGGACACAATTCGTACCTTTTGTGTGTCTGGCACATCATGTAGATCAAAGAACTGCTCCATTTGGAGTATCCATGTGATTCAATCCTTTCCATCAAACTTCCTCATATCGATCTTAGGAAAGTGGTTGGTCTTCAACCCAAAGCTAGAGTTTCTCTAGTCTTGATTCATCTTCCTTGTGTACTCATCATGAATTTCATGGGATACATTATCACTTTTAGGTGGCCTCTCTATTAACAACTTTTTCAACCCTTCCATGATCCCCCTTTTTAAGCCATCCATCTTAGTATCCATCATCGCTTCTAGCTTAGCTTTAGTTGAATCCATCATCCTTTGTAGTTCATATTTTATTACTTCCTTATATTGTAAATCATCTATGTCATTGTGAATTTCTTCACCTTCATCAAGAGTCCAAGTAAGACTGTCTGAGGGATTATTTGGTGTAGAAGTTCCCTTTTTTGGTGGCATGTTGGCCAAGTATCACTGCAAGGTAGGAATTCCTAATTGGATTAGGAAGATGTGCTCATAGACAAGGGAGTGTCAGGTGTTATAGCTCTCTAATATACGTGCAGGGTCCAACAATAGTACTTGGTCCAATATCTCAGGGAAATAACTAAGGAGGCTTGACCATGCCCTTAGACGTACTATCCAACTACCTAGGTACTAAAGAGTGATCTCCCCGAGTGTTGTTTTCGGTGTACTATAGAAACAAGATGGACAAATGGTTTACTCGATTGGTCTCAAGATTCTAGGGGGTCTCCTGATATATGTCAGGTATGTGGGAGTTCAAATCTGTAGTAGTGTTTTCTAATGTGAAACCGTTTGAAAGGGGTCTTCCGATATACTCTAGGTATGTGGAAGAACCACATTGTCCCTGCGTTGTAGCGCTGACAAGTAACAACAACTCCTACATTTAGAGACGCCGTAATACATTTGTACATAAACATCCCTAAGATTCTCCCAATTTTATATGATACTCCTTTTATCCCACTTTATTCCACTTTTTGAATCACCCCATTTGGATCTTCTAGTCAAAAGATATGCAAATTTCCAAAAATAAAACACACCTTTTAAAACCCTGATTTGGAGATTGTTTTACTAGCCAAACTTTCTTCTGCTATAGCTCTGCAATTTCATCCCTGATGAGTCTAATATTTCGGCCTGAGGTAGTCTGATATGTGTTCTTTCCAACCCCACATGTTAGACGAAGATTGGATCCTCCAAGAGAATTTTATGATAACTTTCTCACGATGTGTTTATTTTTTCCCCTTTCAGGAGAGCGAATTTTTAATGGCCTGCCACGTGTCAGTGTATTCACTTAATAACTTTAAATTTGCATCAGTACAACTTCGGTTTGTACCCTAAACAATGGAATAGGTCTCACTCAATTTGGGGATTTGTAGCTTCATATATAACATTTTTCCCAAGAACACTTGTTTTAGAATGAAATCTGGACCAGCCAAAAACATTAATTTCCTCAGAGAATAACTTTCATATTATAGAGAACAAAGGGCTGAAATTTGTACACAATATACTTCAATATTCCACCTTCATATTTTAAAAATTTCAGAACCTGAAACCAAGAAAAAAAAACTTGGGAGCGAAACTTCCAATAGACCCGTTTCAGACTAGTTTCATGACTAGTAAAAAACCCTAACTTGAACAGAATGAATCTCCACAAATATAACGAACCAAGAACTGAAATTTGGACCCACGTTATCTCTATATGTCTCCTCTACACCATAGAAATTCTAGATTTCAAAACCTTCCAGAAAAAAAGTTGTAGTGAAAATTCCAAGAAGACTTGTTTTGAAGAAGCGAGTCCCGAGGATTGTCTAGCTTTGATTCCAAATGTTAAGAATCAAATATCAAAATAGTATAAAAACCGCAGAATAAGTACTCAACGCCTTGATAAAGAGATAAATTTAGATAATAAGCCTCTTTGAGGGGGAAACCTCCTTATACATCATATGAATTCACAAATTCAAGATGATTCCAAATGAAAAGGTCTCCTTGGTATATATAGGAGACTAGGAGGTATAATTACAACTAATGGACCCAAACCGACATAAATAAAATAACAATACTAATGTAATATGCCCCAATTAATGGGTAATGTGCCACGATTTAAGGATTAACATCCACAAACCCTTAAGATAGAAGGATATATAAAAAATAAAAAGATAATTGTGTTGATTGATTCTGGTAGTATCCATAACTTCATCAATTACAAATTAGCAAAACTTATTAATTGCTTTGTATTTCCAACACCATAGTTTCAAGTAATCATTGTAGATGGAGGTACTATAAATTGTTCATGGAAGTGCCATATTATTAATCTCAATAAGGGGGAGTATTTATTAGATATTCCCATGATTGCAATCCAAATGGTTGGTGATGATGTTGTATTAGGGGTCCAATGGTTACAATTATTGGGAACAATGGTCCTTGGTTTTCAATATCTTTTCATGAGATTTTCCTGAGACAGAAAAGAAATTGAGCTTAGAGTTATCCAAGGGAAATACTATAGAGTGATAAGTTCTAATTGTTGGGAGGTGACAACCAATTTAGGATAAGTTGGTTTCCTTTATTCTCTCTACCATATTCTACAAATCTGGAGATTAGTTCTCAATTTGTCAAAACAAATTGGATAAATTAGGAGGCAACAATAAATGAATTAGTTTCAATGTAAATATAGGAGGATTTCTTAAATATGTAGGCCTGGGAGGTAAATATTGAGCAAGGGGATTCAAGCCCTCTCCTGGGTTGCTAGTTGTAATCTCCAATTGATAGAGGAATACAATACTACTGCCATTGTCTTGTGGATGTTTCCCCTTCTAGACATTTTATCACGTAAATTTTGTATYTCCATGTGTGATTTTTCTTTTKCTATGATCTCYTGTTTGTGTTGTAAATTAATCCATGTGGCTTCYGCTGCCCAACAAGTGGTATCAAAGCACAAAGTTTGAAGGATCAGCCAAGGAGAAAGATCTATCAAGAATTGAAATCACAGAGGAAGTCTCTTGGTCACTGGGGTCACTACCGTAAACAAGAGCGGTGAAATCTATGCGCGAGAGACGAGAAAGAAGATGCAGGAAGGACGTGGGTGTTAGGGCAGTTGGCAGGTTACTCTGATTAAGATTGGGCCGGAAATCCCGATGACATGAAATCAACTTCAGGATATGCATTCAACATAGGTACAAGGGTCGTGTCATGGAGTAGTAAGAAACAACTCACTATTTCTTTGTCGTCAACAGAAGCTGAGTACAAAGCTCTATGCAATGCTACGTGTGAAGCTGTTTGGTTAAGGAGAATTCTTGAAGATATTGGCAATAAGCAAATGAAGCCTACTTTTCTCAAATGTGACAATCAATAAGAGGTCATGTAACATTAACAAATACAAGACGACCTGCCAACACTTGGTTGATGGGATTTCGTGGACATTTTAGAAGGAGAACTGCCCTGTTTTGTAGTACATATGCAGTCATGAATGTTGTGATAGAGCTACTAAAGAAAATTTTGGGCTGTGTATACAACCTGGTAGATGGCGTCTGCACTCGTTGGGCACCAAATGTTGGTGTTGAGGGCAAAGGCATCGATGCCTTTGCTCTGGGCGAGCTAGATCTTGGAGTAATATTTACACACCAAACTTTCCGAGGATACGACCATCTTGTAGGCGCATGCCCAACATGAGAACAAATGGACAGTAGCACAGATTACTCGGGGAAGAGGGTTTGAAAGGAGGAGGGAAGCATATGATTTGTTTCGTTCAAACGACCTGAGCTATTTCGTTTTTGGATTTCTTGTTTCTTATTTTATTTCTGTTTTAATGAGCTGCATAGGCAATGGTGTTGGAGTTGCGGAGGATAGATACTCTGGTGTGGAGGTCTGCATGAATCCTATGCGGATGAATATCGTCATTCGGGCGACTCGAACCCATAAAATTCAAATTGGTGCCCAGACATAACCGTTATCGTCATTGCATCGCTCTCTGAAATTGTGAAATTGGTGCCCAGACATAACCGTTATCGTCATTGCATCACTCTCTGAAATACGGGGTAGTATTTTCTATAGTGTTTTTGAACTGGCCAGAAAGGTAGAGAGCCCTGCGATCGGTAAAGACCTTGGTATAACGTATTGATGTGTTAGAGTGTGGCAACATGACAGAGAAGCGTTCATGGAGGCTGCTGACAAGGGAGAGGAAAGAGCCAATGAGGCAGAAGAAATGTTGTCAAAGAAAACCTATCAGGTAGAGCTGACGAGAGGGAGTTTTTTCAATTGTTGATTATCCTTACGAGTTTTCCATTATTTATAAGCTTATATGCATTTATTAAAGTTTTTTGTTTTTTCTTTAATGGTTATAAACTTATTGAAAAAATAATTTATAAGCTTATGTTGAATCATTAAAAGGGGAATAGCTTATGTATGGTGATTATACGCTCACTTATGTTGGGAATGGTGAATTAAAGTGGGCACACCATCTCATCGTTGTGAAGAATAAAAGGTGAAATTTGAGAGTTTATTAAAAGTCACTTTATTAATAAAAATTGTTGATTTAGGTGTTTGTTTGAATGATAATGGGATGGTAAATGCAAACAATGTGGTGACGGTAAAGTTATTATGTGAACATTTTTTTTTTGGAGTTGTAAATTAAAAGATTGCATGTAAATGGGCATACTACTGTAAGAATTGGTAAGGCATGCGTACTTTTGATAAATTATTGATAAATTCTATAAGTAGACCTAGGTCATAGGGGGTGGTTTTCGGGTCCATGTTTTTGGGTTTCTCATGGTATGGTGTCCATGAATTGCATGTAGAGAAGCCTATTTAAAGGCTTGGTGAATTCCATTGTAAATGGGCCTCGAGGTGAGCAGTGAAAGCTCATTTGGAAGTCTTGGCCAGATTTGGTCAAGGTTTCGAATCCCTTATTCAAGGTGGAGCACTGAAGGTGTTCAAGATCGCAACAGAAGACTCATTTGCAAGCTCAAGTAATCATTGTTTGGCCTGAAGCTCGAGTAGGAAATTAGTACAAGATGTTTGATTCCTTCAGTGTGAGCCAAGTTTTACAAGAAGTGAGTATAACCATTGTGTTTATGGTATTCACTATCTTGGTGTGTAGATTGTTGACAATATGCTTATAGCAAGCACAAGCATGGTTAAGATCAACAGGTTGGCTCAATTTTATTGGACGTTTGATATGAAGGATATGGGAGCAACAAAACAATCTTGGGCATGTATACTTCCGATCTCTTGGCTCATGCCGGTCCCTTG